>JAVYIG010009037.1:0-82752 GCA_035222895.1 Strongylocentrotus droebachiensis
TGAATCAATTGATGGGTGAGTTTTGACATCCAAATGCCAAACGAAAAACACATGCGCTGGTATCAGAACAATCAATATTATTTCATGAATTACACAGTTCGGACCACTTTGGTCATATTGTTCGGTGGCTAGCATTTCGCTGCGCTGCACTGGTCGAACGATATAGACCCGCGAGCGCAAGAATTGGCCTGTCGCGGCTAGCCGCCGGAGCACTGTTACTTGTGTCTCCACCCCATTGGGGTTATGTCTACCGAGTTACCATGCATTATTGTTCCTTTTGTGGTGGTGGTGGTTATTTTACCTGACTGCTAAGAAAGCATAAATGCCCTGGTAATGAGGATTAATGCCTAACCAAAGGGCACTAGCGCATCGACTTGGTTTCGAACCGGGTCACGGGATTTCGAGACCACTGCTCTACCGACTGAGCTATCGCGCCTCTTCGCAAAGGGAGGACATTTTTCGTAATAAACCTGTTTTCCAATTACCAATATCCTGGACTATCTATCGTACACATGTTGTATGTCACATCTTGTTCCTCCGTAGGTGACGGCGACAGACTCGGACCAGGGATCCAACGCCGAGATTAGTTACAAGCTCTCGTCTAACAGTGATGCAAGCCGGTTCTTTCGGGTTTACCAGAACGGCCTCATCACCACCCAATACCTTGCTGGATCGCGAGACCACTGCAGTCTTTGAGGTGACGGTTGAAGCAGAGGATGATGGAAACCCCGCTCTGACAGGGTTCTGTACGTTCACCGTCGTAGTGACAGATGTGAATGACAACTTCCCCGCATTTCCTTTCACGGGATATCAAAGTAAGCAAAGTGACAATACCATTATTTCTTGCTTTTGAAAAAGTTTTTTGATTTTTTTTTTTGCAGGATAATCAAAGTTTTGAAAATAGCAATACATTTATTCTTGCTTTAAGAAAATGAAGTTTTTTTGACAGAATATTAAAGTGAGCAAAGGACAATACCATAATTTTTTACTTTACGAAAATTAAGTTTGGGGCTAAAGATTTTTTGTACCTCATAGATGTTCCATTAACTCTAGTGGTAGGTCACATAAGTCGTATTGCAGGCCAATTTGTGCTCCTGCAGATGTCACTATTCTTGAATTCCCCTTCATGCATTTCAATTGCATTTCAATTGAACGTAAGATTTCAAGCAGCTCCTTTACCTTTTGCAAAGTGATAACGATGGCCCTTGAAATACATCCTTGCTGACATTATACTTTGATGTGTTGTTTTGCAGCTTCAATATCAACCAGTGCAGCACCTAACGATGAAGTAATAGAAGTGCAAGCCGATGATCTGGATTTAGAATCGGCTTTGTCATACTCTCTGAGCGCTGCAGGCGGTGGTGAATGCGATACTGGATATTTTACAATTTTCCCCACTACAGGAGGCATCATTGTTAGAAAAGACCTTACTCCACTAATAGTAAGTGACACTATGACTTGTATTCATAAGGATAGGACCGAGTTAAACCTAGTCCGGTTTATCTATGGAGCACCAAATATCAGGCTCTTTATTCTGTACATATTACTACTATTCTGCAACAAAATGAATCAACGATATCGATTTCCAGATGTGGGGTTCAAGAAAGGAAAAATAGAGCTTGATTTTATGATGCCATGATTTTTATGCCTCCGTTACGAAGTAGCCGGAGGCATTATGTTTTCGGGTTGTCCGTCCGTATGTCTGTACGTATGTACGTCCCGTTCTCGTGATCGCGTTATCTGAAGAACCGATTGATGGATTCCTGCCAAACTTTGGTCATGTATGTATCTTGCAGAGCCGATGAACTGATTAGATTTTGGGGGTCACAAGGTCAAAGGTCAAAGGTCACAGGGCTCATTATGTATGCAAAAACAGCTTGTGATCGCGTTATCTGAAGAACCGATTGATGGATTCCTGCCAAACTTTGGTCATGTATGTATCTTGCAGAGCCGATGAACTGATTAGATTTTGGGGTCACGAGGTCAAAGGTCAAAGGTCACAGGTCTCATTATGTATGCAAAAACAGCACGTGATCGCGTTATCTCAAGAACCGATTAATGGATTGCTGCCAAACTTAGGTCATGTATGTTACTTGCAGAGCCGATGAACTGATTGGATTTTGGGGTCATGAGGTCAAAGGTCAAAGGTCAAAGGCCACAGCGCACATTATGTATGCAAAAACAGCTCATGATCGCGTTCTCAAGAACCGATTGATGGATTCCTGCCAAAATTAGGTCATGTATGTTACTTGCAGAGCCAATGAACTGAGTAGATTCTTGGTTCATAAGGTCAAAGGTCATGGGCTCATTATGCATGCAAAAATAGCTTGTGAACGCATTCTCATTAAAACTGACAGATGGATTACTATTTAACTTAGGACATCTTGCAGAGCCAATGAACCGAGTAGATTTTAGGGTCATGAGGTCAAAGATCAAAGGGTCATATATGTTTATGAGAAATTGCTTGTAATCACGATATTCTGAGAACTTGTTAATGGATTACAATTGAACTTGAATTCGAAAAATATCTTCTGTTTTGGTTTGTAAAATTGCTCTATGACGGAGGCATCATTTTCGACTGCGCGCAGTCGAATTCCATCTAGTTTAAATACGTTTACTTAGGTACAGAAATTGGTTATGTTTAAGTATTTTCTTTAAAGGGATGAAGAGGTCGACACCCAGTGCTTCATAAATCAGTGAAATAAATCTGCCACCTTAAAGAGAAGGTTGAGTTCTGGGAAGAGGTGAAAAATAATTTGTGATCGTTACTCATTCTTATTATGCAAGTGTGGAAGAACATCAGATAAGACATGTTCCCTGAAAAGCATGGCTCTTCAAATGCCTTCATATTCTAAATGTGCATGTAACATCGTAAAAATCGGGGGGCCGGCTTTTTACGCCACGTGTTCGTGTAGTCCCATATACATCTTTCTGTGTACAGTGTTTGTAACTTTACCAAGACTTGGCCAAATTTCTTATCATTTTGATGATTCCAGAACCTTGCAATACACACAAATTCTTATATGCTAGATGATCAACCTTTTCTGGTCGGTTCCACACCGTTTCTTTCACAATGCAATCGCATGACCAGAACTCAACTTCATCTTTAACCCTATATAGCCTGGGGGGGGGGGGGGCTTTAGAAGCCCCTCCCCTTTACAAGTCACGTGACCTTTTGCCTTTGCATGTCAGCCCGAAAATCACTCATTTTTCGTTAGATTGGGTACAAAACATATTGAAATATCATTTTTCCAAAAAAGAGATAAAACATTAGTTATTTGTCTTGTTTATAGCTGAGGTGTTTATTTTGGGGGTCAAAATAGTTGAATTATAGTCATAAATGAAATAAAACAACCAAAGAAATAAAATACATAAGTTAAAAAAACATAGAAATATATAAGAAATTATCAAAACAATAGATAACACAAGGGAATAACCTGGCTCTTCCAATTTTGTTTCGGTAGTATTATTCTAAATGTTCTAAAAATATATGTAGTGAAAACTAATGTTTGAATATGAAGAATATAGGATTTATGGGTAAAAATGTGAATTTTATGACCTTAATTGCATAAATTACCATGAATATGCAAATGACGAATTTTTCAAAAAATTGAAACTACCATAGTATTCTATACACTTCACTTGACATGCATGCAAATTTCGGCGACAATTTTTAAGGCCGGGATCATGGGGGGGGGGGGGCGGCCTTATAACCCCCTCACACCCCCCCCCCCCCCCCCCAGGCTATGCAGTTTCAAAATAGCCCTGGGGGGTGTTTCATTAAACTGTTCGTAAAGTTTGTAAAGTTATGCATGACTTTACGAACGACTTGTATATGAAGTGCCAGATAGGATGCCCAAAGTTTTTCATGTTTTAAGAAAGTGTGACTATATTTCCAATAACCTCAATTAAATTATGGCAAAAAAGTATACTTCGCATTAAAAGTGTTTGTTATAATAAGAATGTTAATCTACATCTGCACAGTTCAGCTTTAGTTGATGCAGTTAATAATAATTGAGCATCCCATTTGGCTTTTCATATTTAAGTCATTCGTAAAGTCACGCGTAACTTTACGAACAGCTTTATGAAACACCCCCCCCCCCCCCAGGCTATATACGGTTAAACCCAGACTAAAGTTAGTACGCAGTTGGTAGAGTTTGTGTTGAAGTAATTGTATGTTTTATTATATCAAGACCGAAGGAAGCCCAAATGAACAAGATTGCATAGTGACGGCAACCGATGTTGATGGCCAAGCTACCGATGTTCCCGTACAAATTGACGTTAGAAGCATCGATGACACAAGCTACCAAGTCCCAACGTTTTCTAGTACATCGTATCAAGTCACCATCCGTGAAGATTCAATGTCACAGGAAGTTTTTACTGGTGTCTGTTGACGGAGCTGCCCAAGTTGGATTCAATATCATTCGTGGGTCGCGCCCATTCCACCAACTCCAATCGTAATTTTGGCTTGAGTAACGATGATAATCAGTTCACATCAAGTTACATTACCGTGTTGGAGGCTCTTGACTTTGAATCTGTTAAGCGGTGAGTTTTTTTCTCAGCACCTTTGAACCATGTCACATGTGTATAACACTTTGTATACTTCATTTCATTTTCGTTTCAGTCAGTGGAAAAATGACCTGTTTAAGTCTGGAGAAGCTTGCAGCACAGCAAGTGAAAGCTGACCCAAACAGATGATTTTTTTACTGATTGTGAAGAAAGAACTAATTAACAAGTTATATTACCAATCAGATGAACCTCTTCAGTACATTTTCATTTACTTGAATCATTTTTCTTGATGTCGTCTATCTGTCTTGGGACTCCATAGCTCATTACCGTTTACTCCTTTTCAATCACTCATTTACAAAACTAATTTCAGTTGCTGTAAATCATGATTAGCCCGCGTACATCTGATTATCTGGAAAGTGACTGATTGTGGTTAGGTGGACTTTTCACAGGTGACTCAGAATGATTTTGCAGACGAAATATAGCAAGAAATAATAGCTGAAGTGTTAAACCAAACTTTCCTTTCACATGTTTGTTTAGTCCCATCTACATATTTGTATGGCCAGTGTTTTTGATAATGCTATAGAGATGGTGATGTGTATACGGTTTGTACTTGCATGCATGTAGAATGGATTTCTTTTGACGGCTGTTGAAAGAAAATATTCTCTTAATATCTGAAAATAAATCAAAATCAAATTTGTTATTGTAATGTATGCATGAAGTTAATTTAAGAGAGAAAAGACAAATACACGTCATGTATATTATACTTCTTATCAGGCAATGATTATCATGTTTTTAATTTGCAGGTACGATTTGATAGTAACAGCTAGGTACCCAAACTCGCCCTACACCGTAGAGACCAACGTAATCATCCTGATCGTGGACATCAATGATGAGACACCCATCTTCCCTGCATTCACATTCTATGGAAACATTGCAGAAAACCAACCAATACCCAATAGAGATCCTGTCATTCAAATGCAGGCACGGATTCAGATGTATCTTCAGGGTTCAACCAGGTTTGTACTGCATCAAACTTTGTTGTCGTATATATATTCAACCCACCGTACGTCCCGTTCCCGTGATCAATAACCGATTGATGGATTCCCGCCAAACTTGGGTCATGTATGTATCTTGCAGAGCCAAAGATTAGATGTTGGGGTCACGAGGTCAAAGGTCACAGGGCTCATTATGTATGCAAAAAAAGCTTGTGATCACATTATCATTAGAACCAATCAACGGATTACCATCAAACTCAAGACCTGTATGTACCTTGCTGAGCCAATGAACTGATTAGATTTGTATGCCTCCGTTACGAAGTAGCCGGAGGCATTATGTTTTTGGGTTGTCCGTACGTCCCGTTCTCGTGATCCCGTTATCTCAAGAACCGACTGATGGATTCCTACCAAACTTTGGTCATGTATGTAACTTGCAGAGCCAATGAATTGATTAGATTTTGGGGTCGCTAGTTCAAAGGTCACAGGGCTCATTATGTATGCAAAAATAGCCTGTGATCTCATTATCTCAAGGACCGATTGATGGATTCCTGCCAAACTTAGGTCATGTATGTATCTTGCAGAGCCAATGAATTGATTAGCTTTTGGGGGTCATGAGGTCAAAGGTCACAGGGCTCATTATGTATGCAAAAATAGCTTGTGATCACATTATCATTAGAACAGAGAGACAGATTACCATGAAACTCAGGACATGTATGTATCTTGCTGAGGCAATGAACTGATTAGCTTTTGGGGGTTATGAGGTCAAGGTCAAAGGTCATGGGCTCATTATATATGCAAAAATAACTTGTGATTGCATTAATTAGAACCGATGGATGGATTACCATCAAACTCAAGACATGTATGTATCTTGCATTTGGGGTCATGAGGTCAAAGATCAAAGGGTCATACATGTATATGAGAAATAGCTTGTAATCTTGTTAATGGATTACAACCCAACTTGAATTTGAAAAATTTCTTCCGTTTTGGTTTGTAAAATTGCTCTATGACGGAGGCATCACTTTCGACTGCGTGCAGTCAAAGTTCCATCTAGTTTCCTTGATAATCACCGAGTGTGAACCTCACTTTAATGACCGACAGGCCCTTTAATACATAATGCACACACCCTCGCCTGCATCAAAAAGTCATCGTCATTCATTCTGAACGATGACGGAACGCTTTCTGAGTCTCTTGCGGCAAGTCCTCTGTGGTACACAAGTTTTGCTGCTGCCGTCGCGTGCCACATTTGTTCATGCAATAATCGGTCATTCCAAGTTAATTTTGGCCAAGGCGGTTGTGTATGCGAACTCTGAAACAATGCATGTGGAAACACATGCGCGTTTGCCTTTTTAAAATGAGCCAAGCTATTCATTACTGTTCACCCTCTTGCAGATAACCTACAGTATTGACGGCGATCAGACGGACTTCAGTATCAATGCAGACTCGGGAGAGATATTTGCTACAACTGAATTCGATCGGGAAGCTGTGGCCGACGATACCATTCCACTCACAGTCATAGCATCGGATGGTATCAATGAGAGTAAGTTTGCAGCAGGAGTTCATACAAAATCTGGCTGGTTCAATTCAATTCAATTCAATTCAATTCAGTTCAGTTTCAGTTCAGTTCAGTTCAGTTCAGTTCAGTTCAGTTCAGTAGTTCAGTTCAATTTAATTTATTTCAACCATAAAAAATACATATAAAATAATTCAAATGGAAATATAAAAACATGGTGTTAGGAGCCCCAAAGAAGTTTGAATACAAACTTGTGGCTGAGGCACCAACCATGACATATATATATCGAGAAATTAGACAAATTAACAAAACAACATTAAATGTAATACAAATGTATACAAGAAAAAGATCATAAAGACCTATTAATGAGCATAAAACATTTACAGCAAAGCACCAGCCATGAGCGCACATGCACACTGCGTCAAATCCACCACAGGGAGATGACTATAACCTCTCGTGTGTTTAAAATGCATCCATCTCCTGTTCTTGGAGATGGGTTAGGAAACGATGGAAACACACATGACGGTCTCATCAAAGTTCAAATACATAGAATCAGACTTGCATGGGACAAAATGAGATCAGACCTTTAAATTCTGAAGAGGAAATCAATTCCAGTTCATGTTCGATTGTACTAGATATATAGCACTGTTAAAGAGAAGGTTGAGTTCTGGGAAGAGGTGACAAATAATTTGTGAGCGTTATCATTGTATTATGCAAGTGTGGAAGAACTTCAGATGAAAAATGTTCCCTGAAAAGCATGGCTATTCAAATGCCTTAATATTCTAAATATGGCATGTAACATCATCGTAGTCCCTTATACATCTTTCTGTGTACAGAGCTTGTAACTTTACCAAGACTGGGCCAAATTTCTTATCATTTTGAGGATTCCAGAACCTTACACTACACACCAATACTTATATGCTAGATGATCAACCTTTTCTGATCGATTGCACAACGTTTCTTTCACAATGCAATAGCATGACCAGAACTCAACTATATCTTTAAAGCTAGTGCTGCTGCGGCTGCTACTACTACTACTACTACTACTACTACTACTACTACTACAACCTTGTCTTGTTCTTGGTCATCTTTTTGTCCTTCTTGCTCTTTTTGTTCTTTTTGTTCTTATTGACCTTTTTCATTATCGTTGATAATATTCATTTGCTTCTTGCTTTCTTTTTTCACTTTCCAGGTAGGGCTACTGTCTTCATTACCATCGTGGATGAGAATGATAACCAGCCTGAGTTCAATGGCACCTTCAGCTTCGATGTTTCCGAAGATGTAGAGATGGGTTATGAGATCGGCACAGTCACAGCCACAGATGCAGACATCTGTAAGTATTGGTTGTACGTCACATGGGCCGGTGAAGATGGCTCTGCGGGCAGTTTTGTGCTCTAACAGAAATCCCAACTTTGCCTCTTGACCAGAACTAACCTTATCCCTAGCCCTTACCAAACTCCATTTGGCATGACAACAAAAATAGGGACATGTGTGCAAATTTTCTTTTAAGGTGATCTTCATCTAGTGTTGATTAAAGTGAACCGGTAACATTGTTGAAGGTTGTTGTACCTACCGGGTATCACAAAGTGAGTGTGTATTGCAATGATTAAACCCTGTCTTGAAAGATAATTCTTTCTTTTTTCTTCGTCTTCCTTCAGCCGAGGACTTGGAGTACTTCATCAGTGGAGGCAACATTGGCGGAGCCTTCACCGTGGTCGCCAACTCCGGTGCCATCCGCAAGGCGGGCGTCCTCGACTACGAGTCGCTGACGTCGTACTCGTTGGACTACAGCGTCAATGATGGCTTTAATACTGAGACCACCACTGTTGTTGTCAATGTCATCAACGTCAATGACGTAGCGCCGCAGTTCGGGGAGTCTTCCTACTCAGTCACTGTGCTCGAGGAGGACGATTCCGATATTCCTAGAGTCCTGTTGACGGTATGTACGAAGTGTGAAATAAAAATGATGTTGGAAGTTGATAGATGGTAGCTCAATACAGTGAACCCTGTAAATACAATCCGCTCCAGGTATTATCATCTTGAATTTTAATGATTCAAATGACATCACAATACCCCAAATTTTCAAATGCAATTGTACATTTCTATGTACTCTAATAATGTTTTAGAGCATTGTTCGGAAGCCTAAACCATGTTTTTATGTAGCCTATGGGAATTTTATGACGTGTGTAAAGAACATATTGGGCATGTACATGGATACTGGCTTATTAAAGTCAAAGGGTGGTATTCTCGAAAGCGGACTAACTTTAGTCCATGGTTTAATTCTCTGACTAAGTATGGAATGCCAAGTGTCCATATGAATATATTTTTGAATAATTTGATATGTCCCTAAATTACCATGATAACATAATTATTTTATATATATATTGTTTTTTATTAATTTTATTTTAATTAGTGACAGATTAAATTATTCAAAAATTCTTTTTCGAACACACCTTATGACTTGAGCCTTATTTTGACAACTGTTGTGCAGGTCGCTGCCACCGATGGAGACGCAGGAGCGGTTGAGGATGCGGTGGTCTACGATTTGCTCGGAACAGGAGCCGGCACCCTCTTCACCATTGACCCCCAGACGGGCAACATCACCCTGACCGGCGTGCTGGACCGCGAGGAGATCCCCCGCTACGTCCTGTCTGCCATGGCGACGGATGACAATGGAAACGGACTCTCCAGCTACGTGGATGTCATCATCGAAGTGGAAGACATAAACGACAATTCTCCTTTCTTCCCCGATCAGGAATACGTGGGCAGTGTCGATGAAACATGCCACCGAGTAAGTCCATCTATGTCAATGGAATCTCTCTATCCAATCCATGAGCAAATTTATATAGTCTGCACGCCTGAAAACTACCTAATTTTTGTATTTTTGTCCCAATTTTTCTCCATTTTTCTTCCCGATTTTCGTGATTTTCCCCTTATTTTCCCTATTTTGTTAGATGCCATTTTTTCCCCGCAAATATATTTTTTTTTTACTCAAGGGGGGGGGGGGGGGGGGGGGAGTAGTTGAGGAAAAGACACAACTATTTTTTCCCAGTGCTCACTATCACCCCTGAGTCTGTGAAGAGTCAACAAATTTTTACTCCTGCTCATGTCTATCATCAACCCTACTCCCCTTTACTGTAGGGTACATTCCAACACCAATGAAATTGTGAGATGACGGGTACTACAAAATAGACATTTGGAAACCAGTTTCAATTTGATATGTACTTCTTGAAATGCATCTGTAATATGGCATTGAGAAACCTTATAAAGTTCATAGGGCAACCATTTTAACCCTTGGAGTACTGAATGATCTCATCCCCATAGGTTTTTGTACAGGGACCACCCGGTTCTAGTAGGTAATGGTTAAATAATTTGGACGACTTTCAGTTGAACTTTGCTAGTAATGCAATATTACTTGTTTAACCTAGACACATTATACAATGTAATATCTCAATCAATGTCATTTGATGTCATTACTGTTAATAATAATAATATTCAGCTTTTATATAGCGCTTAATACATCTCGGATGTCTCTAAGCACTTTACAGATATACTATTACCCCGGTCATTGGATCCAGTGCATGCCTGCACACACTGTGTGCACAATCTCCACTCCCTGGGTGGCACTCCAGCCAGGCATGACTTGACGCTCAAAAACTGTTTGACCAACAACGACGGTCGCATCCTACCGGGTACCCATTTTAACACCTTGGTGGAGAGTAGCAAGTGTAGGTTAATATCTTGCCAAAGGATATTACTACCATGTCAGGATTCAAACCCTTGACCTTCGTATCTCCGGTCAAGCGCTTCAAACCACTCGACCACGACACTCCCATTGTTGGTATTCATATCTTTCTCATGTCATTGATGCCCTTGTTTTGATTATTTTAGAGACATTTGTATTAAGCGCTATATAAAAATTAAATATTATTATTATTATTATTATTATTTCTTGAACAGACACCCCGGTGCTGGCTGTGGTTGCTGAAGATCCAGACACTGCAGATAACCTGGTATACTCCTTCACCACCCCACACAGCGACTTCAACATCGACCCCGGCACTGGAGAAATCACAACCGCGATACAGTTGGACAGAGAGAGGCCGCCGTCTGAATACGAACTTGAGGTCCAAGTTACTGATGGAACTAACACAGGTCAGTGTGTGTGGCATTGAAAATGAATACTTCAGAACCTGTAAATAAAGACCAACAACCAATGAGGAAAGCCTTAAAGCCCCACTGCACTACTGATAGCTACTTGCGCCCTCTATATAGCAAACAATGGCTAACCGGTGACCGCTTTTTCTTATGTTAATTGAGAGCTGATTTGATGAGATAACCACCTGTCAGTGACCACGCTGGGTGGTCTAATCCCTCCTGGCCAAACTAATGCAGACAGGCTTTAAAATCAAAATTTGATTCAGGTAATCCCCAGGCATTATTAGTAGGTATTTTTGTTATTATATATTCCTATTGAAGTTTTGTTTCTTATTAAAGCCTCGGTCACAAATGCCATTACGAACTGCTACGAACGCCGTACGAACGATTTTCAGACATTGGAAGTTTCGGGAAGACAATGGAAAAACATAGAGATTCGTACAAAATTATCGTTCATACAAACCTTTGTGAACGTAGCTTAAGTTATATATTCCTGGATATTAGTAATTAAATATAAATTGAAAATAATGATCCATATTTGATTCCATGAAAACCGCAGCCACTACACCAGTCATCATCACCATCAACGACGTGGACGATAACAGGCCGACTTTCGATCCAGACACCTACCCCGATGCCTCCGTCTTGGAAACGGAACCCGTTGGTACGACCATCACCACCGTACAGGCCGCCGATCCCGACGTTGACCACATGGACAAGGTCGTGTTCACGATCAATAGTGGAGATGATGATGACCTGTTCAGGATCGTCGCGGACGCAGCCACTCTCTCAGGACTCATTCAAGTCAATAAGGTATGTTGTACAATCATTCCAATGCATGTGGGAACTGGGTTTTACAGGCTATGGTGGCGACAATTGCCCCGCTGTCAATTTTCTACATTTACAGCATTCTTTACTTCATCTTGAGACGAAATAATATCCCTAACCCCAAACCTCACCTAAAGCACAATTGGGTGTATAAAAACAAAAACAAAAACAAGTATTTCATGATATGATATGTATGTATTTAAAGTGTGTTCAATATCTTCTGTATTTGTAACCTATAATTTATACAGGACCTCTCAAGAATTCAGTTTAATTAATATCAAATAAACAAACAAAATTACAACCCTTACTAATATCTTGTACATTTGTTGATTTATTGACTATAGAAATTGTCACCAGAACAAATTTAAAAAAAAAACATGGTGACCGTTAATTAATTATTTAATAAAAAATAACAATACATGGGCCGGCTGGTTGTGCGTAATATAAGCAACATGAAAATGTCAATAAAAAAGCCAACATCGGCATTGGCTGAAATACGACGTAAAAAGCGTTATTTCGTTTTTTTCAACGTTTTTTTCAAATTTGTCAAAATATCTAATATTTGTGGTGGTACACAGGTATTAGAAATCGTTATATTTTAGCCGTCTCTGAACCGAGTTTGATCAAACAAAGATGATTTTGTCATTTAAATATTATGCTCTTTCAAATTTGACACTCAGTTTTTCATTATCTCACAAAAATATTATTTTGTGTAGCGCCCTCTGCAACAGAACTCAACTATTCCTTTAAAGAATTCAGTTGTTGATGGGTGAAAGCACTACCAAACATACCGATGACATTTTCTCAGTTTATCACAGTTCATCCAAAATGAAGAAGAAAAATAAACTAATTATTGTCTACATGATTTTAATTTTTTACTTCAGAGAGTCATCTTCATGCAACACAAAGTTTGAAAAAGGAATAAAAGACATATTATCTGAGCTTTTTAAAGAGTTGTTATAAAGTGATATACATGTAGTTCCTTTGTTGGAACTGATTATTAATGGCATTTCCAGCACTGTAAGTTAATTAAAGCAGATTGCTTTTAACCCTGTTATGTCTAAGAATTCACAATCTAGGAGACGCGATAGGTCAGTCGGTAGAGCAGTGGCCGTCTGGTTGCTTACTTACAATCATTTGTGCTTTCTTAGCAGTCGGGTAAAATAACCACCACCACCACCAACCACCACCATCTATTTCATTCTCGCCATTTTTTAAATTCTTAAAATCAAGACAAAATGATTTTTGTTTGTTCTTTACCTGTCAAACAATAGCCTCTGGACTTTGATAATGGGAATGCGAATGTCTTCACGCTGACGATCCAGGTGGAAGACTCTCAGGGCACTATTGGCACCCCCGAGACGACGACCATCCAGATCTCCATCGAGAATGCCAATGACCTCGCCCCTGTATTCGAGGAGGATATGTACGCAGGGACGGTGTCGGAAGGTGCCGATGTCGGAAGCCAAGTGGGCACGTTCACCCTGATTGCCACCGATGGGGATGAGCCGGGTGTAGTGCTGAAGTAAGAAAGAAGTCAAATTTTGTCAGCATGAATAATAATAATATGGTTATTTATATAGCGCCGGTATCCTGGTTGTAGCCGAGCTGCCAAAGTAAGTAGCGCTCAAGCATATCAGGTACCCATTTACACCTGGGTGGAGAGTGGCAAATGTAGATTAACGTCTTGAAAAAGGACATTAGTGCCGCGACGGGACTTGAACCCTGTACCTTGTGATCTGCAGTCAGGTGACTTATCCACTAGTCCACAACACTTCTAAATCCTGTCTGCTGGTGGCGTTTTCACTGTCTTGTAACTCTGTCATGTTTTATGCTCTGTGTTGTCATTTCTATTTTGCTTTACCTGGAAATTAATTAAATTTATTTTTAAAACTTAAAAAAAATCTTGCGTTATGGTGATGAAAAATCTTTGCAATAGAAACTCTTCATAAAATATATATAGTTAATAAATATTCGCTTATACCTTGCTGCTAACTTTCGTGCATGTTGTTCATTTCTAGATCCTACCTTAATTTGAAAAATTAATGAAAATAATGCCTTATTCAGTATGTTGATTGCAAGGTATACCTTGATTCCATATGGTCTGCACTGTGGTATCAACCTTTCCTGTTTGTCCTTTTCTGTTCCAGCTACGTGATTGACCCCTCCACAGATCCAGAAGGCCAGTTTGGTATTGATGCCAACCAGCGACTCGTGGTCGCATCACCCCTGGATAGGGAAACCGTCGCCAGCTACGAGCTTAAGGTCTATGCCGTTGATAACGGTAAGTTGCTCACATTAAACTGTCTTTAAAAAAAATGTTAAACAAATATTTAAAAACCTAGCCACAAGTCGTGTTCAGATGCATTCTTTTACTTAGTATTTGACTGTATGTTTAAGGCACCTGGCTAGCACAACTCAGCCAGAAATGTTGATATATTAGCAATAGGTCCCAATAATATTAGAGTAGTTAAACTAGAAAGTAATTAAACTGTGCATGGGAAATTCAACAGATTCAATAAGCATAAATTTGTACGTACCTGAGCAGTTGCTGATCGGTTGTAGGGCTGAGGCCGAGAAAATGCAAGATGTATGACGTCATGTCAGCTCATTATTTTGGCTTGTCGAAGTAAAAAAATCATAAATGTGAACGGAATACGACGAAGAGCAATTTTACCAAGTCAAAGTTGGATGCTTCATAATATGTCTACTCGATCCAAGCATTGAATTGTACATCGGCCAGGAGAACACATTTGGTTTATCCATCCGATGCACCTGAGATCGCTGACTGGTAATTGATAACAAAATGATTGTAAGTATGTACAGTCAAACCTGTCTATAGCGACCGCCCAAGGGAAATACAAAAAGTGGTCTTTGTAGACAGGTGGTCACTAAAAGTAGGTTTGACTGTAGCAGTCGAGTACAGTCAAACCTGTTTATAGCGACCGCCTAAGGGAAATACAAAAAGTGGTCTTTGTAGACAGGTGGTCTTTGAAGACAGGTTCCTTTAGTACATGTTTCAATGAGGAACCATTTTTAAGGGAACCAACAAATGTGGTCTTTGTAGACAGGTGGTCTCTAAAGTAGGTTTGACTGTAGCAGCAGAAACATTATCAGTAATCATTCTGACCTTTGACCCTTGTCCCAGGTGATCCTCCAATGTCGGGCACTGCAACCATCAACGTTGTGATCGAGGACGTGAACGACACGCCCCCTCGTTTCGCCCAAGACTACGCCCCGTCCGTGAGAGAGAACTTGGCGACGGTGGCGCCGGTGGTGAGCGTGAGCGCTGTAGACGATGACGACCCAGCCTCTGGACCGCCTTTCCTATACCGAGTGGCAGGAACACCCAACGAATGGACGGACTACTTCACAATAGAAGGACTAGGTAAGGAATCAATCTCACAAAAGGTATCAATCTCACAAAAGGTATCAATCACACAAAAGGTATCGATCTCACGAAAGGAATCAATCTCACAAAAGGAATTGATCTCACAAAAGGAATCGATCTCACAAAAGGAATCGATCTCACAAAAGGTATCGATCTCACAAAAGGAATCGATCTCACAAAAGGTATCGATCTCACAAAAGGAATCGATCTCACAAAAGGAATCGATCTCACAAAAGGTATCGATCTCACAAAAGGAATCGATCTCACAAAAGGTATCGATCTCACAAAAGGAATCGATCTCACAAAAGGTATCGATCTCACAAAAGGAATCGATCTCACAAAAGGTCTCGATCTCACAAAAGACATCAATCTCACAAAAGGTATCGATCTCACAAAAGGTATCGATCTCACAAAAGGAATCGATCTCACAAAAAGTAAAGGGATAGCTCAGTAAGCTGACAACTTGGTCTTTCTATACACAAGTGGTCTTTCTATACAGGTGGTCACTATTGGCAAGTTAGACTGTAAAACCAACAAATTTTGAGACATAAAACTTTCTTGGTCTTGAGCTTATGGCCTTTGTCGCAGCATGAAATGCATATATATATTTACCTATATTTTATATATTCATTCAATCAAATATCTTGACAATATCAGAAACCAATCATTGTGATGCCTCTGAAACGCAGTTTCATTAAATCTGGACTTCCTTTTGCTATCATCAGTGATCGCACTCTAGAGCTATACACGTTGTGCATACAACGGTACAAGTCAGTTTACTTGTACAGTATTGTATTGGCAATCGATGCTTTGTAGAACTAGAAGATTCCGTGGCATTTCATTTTGATGAAATTTAATCTGGACTCTTTATGAAATTTGTGATAATGTCTTGCTTTACAGTAACCATAGTCCTTCCTCACATTAACCCAACAAACATCCAACTGTCTCACATATTCTTCCTTAACCCATGTGTGCAGGGTCATCCACCAGCGGGGAAATCGCCATAAGCACCAACGGGAAAGCTATCGACCGCGAAGCTATTCCCTATTTTGACATCGTGTTTCTGATAGAAGAAGTGACCACACCCGAACGGTTGACCGGCACCCAGACCCTGTCTATAATGGTGACGGATGTCAATGACAATCCACACCTCGCCGCCACCAAGAATATCCTGGTCTATAGCTACGAAGGTAAGAGATGGTGTAGGGTTAACGGATGAAAATGTACCTGAGAAATTGAGGTGTTGAATGTTTCATCAAGGGAGGTGACAAGCATTTTGCTTGACAGGTGCTTGCTCAAATCATTGTTGGACAGCGATCCAGGGCACCTTTTTGTAATAATGATTAAAGAAATTAAATTGGTTCTTGCTCACTTAGGCCTATAAACCTCACTAAGCCTAGTTGTCAACTAATTATTTCCTATATCATGTGTAATTAGTTAATAACTAGCTAAGTAAGGTTTTATGGAATCCCTGTTATTTGACTCGGTGAACAAATTAAACAGCCAAGTGTATATTACACTAAACAGACCTCTGGTTGTCATTTGATACCAATTTATGTGGATCATTTGTCAAGCTGTCTACAGAGCTGCCAACTAGTACGGATTTCCCGTAATTGGTACGGAAATTAACGACCATTACGGAATGTTGTCTCAAATTACGGATTTAAAAAAAAAAAAAAAAAAAATTTTTTTTTTTTTTTTTTTTTTTTTTTTTAAATATTTTTTTTAAATGAATTAAATATGATTTATCGTAGCGAGTGCTGTGAATAGGAGCCATTTTTCATGATAAACTGTGTTGTGATGACCTGAAATTCAATACTTAACATCTTTGTGTGAGAAAAATCACCAAAAATTTCAGATAATCATGCGTCCGCGCAGTGTTGGCGTGTCGTTTTTTTAGATTCATAGCGCCGCATAAGAAATTACTGATTTAGACCCCAAATTACTGATTTTGAGCCTTGTGATTACTGATTTTCTGTTCTGGAGGTTGGCAGCTCTGTGTCTAGATCTGTTAAACAAAAAACATTTAAAAAAAATTAACAGCCTGTTTGCATTGGTGTGTGCATGAAAAAGCAGAAAAAAATTATACGCAATCCCTTATTTTAGGAAGCTTTCAACAATTTTTGTTCTTTCTTTTTTGTTTTCCTTCTTTTTTCCCCATTCTTATTCTCAAAAAGATTTTGACTTTTTTGCAAAAAATAGAAAAGAAGAAAATAGATGATATCATGCAATTTATTGTCAATAGAGGATTAGGAAGAGAAAAATGATGATATTGTTTAAGTTACTAATATACCTCATATATTTGATTTTAGTTCTCAGAATGAGTAATAATGCCTTCCTAGAATATTTTGTTCTTACCTTCAGGAGATTTGCTGAATCTTTTTATACCAGTAACACTATCAATAGTTCCATGCCAATGCAATTCATTTCAATTCATGAAGCTTTGCATCAACAGTTTGTACATCCAAGCACTCATGGAAGGAGAAAGCTCCTTCAGCCTAGAGTAATCCCTCAAAACCATATCACTTAAATGTACATCAACAAAATTGTATATGCGACAGTGCTATACTGTCTTACCGGTCTTGTGAGTCGGTGCTTGTCATTTTTTCCATCCTGAAGTACTTTGTTATTTACTGGTGAAAATCTTTGTATGTCGTACCATTCACCATTTTTACAATCCCACTAATAGCGGTAAATATTGCTGATAATGACATTTTTCTATTGTAAATTTCTGTCTTTATCTTGGTTCATGTACATCATGTCATTGGTGATTTCTACATTTTTTCTGTGGTCCCATTAATAGGAGTAAATTATTGATAATAACACTATGTTTTCCATTGTCATCCCTTCCAATGAAAAACACCATTATTGGTGAAACATATTTATAATGTTTCATTTGTAAATTACTTTATTTATTGTTTAAAAGTCTTGGAACATGTACATCATACCATTGGTGATTTCTACATTTTTTCTGTGGTCCCATTAATAGGAGTAAATTATTGATAATAACACATTAAGATTTCCATTGTGATCCCTTGTAATGAAAAACAACATTATTGGTAAAATTGGTAATGTTTCATTTGTAAATTACTTTATTTATTGTTAAAAGTCTTGTTACATGTACATCATGCCATTGGTGGTTTCTAAATTTTCTGTAGTCCCACTAAATTGGATTATTACATATTGATAATAACACATTTTGTTTTCCATTGTGATCCCTTGCAACGAAAAACACCATTATTGGTAAAACAAACTTGTAACGTTTCATACTTTCATTTGCAAATTACTTTATTTATTGTTAAAAGTCTTGGTACATGTACATCATGTCATTGGGGATTTCTAAATGTTCTGTAGTCCCACTAAATGGGATTGGGAGTATTACATATTGATAATAACACATTTTGTTTCCATTGTGATCCCTTGCTATTTAAACACACCATTGTAGGTGAAATCCCCGAGGTATCTCTTGGTATGTATTACCTCCACTCCCTAACAGTCAATTAATGCATCATTGTGTGAACACTAACCCAGCCTCAACATGGACCCATCCTTGCACTAACCTTGCCTTATCCTTGCCTTTACCCAGCCTTAAACTAACCTTGACCTAACCTTTTTCCAACCATAATTGGGTTAAGGTTGGGTAACCTTAAAGACCATATCCGAACTGAAAAATGAAATGGGTGAATTATATATCAACGGAAAGCTTATAAGCCATAGATTACAAAAATATCAATTATATGCCATTTTAGTGTCTGTCAGAGGAGTATCAGCTCCCTGAAAATTCAAAATCTAAAGCTTTGAAAATCAGAAGTTTTCGACCTAAAAACTTGCTATCTACTTGATGACATCATCTTATGTGCAGTATGCATATTAACAACGACTTTGCATTAATTAAGCATGGCTCATCGCCTCAACTATATGGGCGAACCGATGGGGTCCACATGTTATGTCATCACTGTAACTCCGGCAAATTTGACCCCTGTTGACCCTGTCCGCCTCACAACCGGGAGGTCTTGGGTTCGAACCCCGGTCGCGTCATACCAAAAGACATTAAAAGACGGGAGTTGCTACTACCTTGATTGGCGTTCAACAATAAGGGATAGAGCAATGTTGATCTGGCGCTGCTCAGTGGCTGCCGGCTCACGATCAATTGGGCAAAAAGAATTTCCATTTTCGGTTTAACTTAATAAAATTTGGAGTGGACTTTAAAAGATTATTATTATTATTATTATTTGGAGGGGTGCGGAAAATGAGGTTTAAGTCGCTTTTGCGCAATAATGAAAGGGTAAATACTTTTTATTCCTTCATATTTGTATTCTACATTCACTCAGTTTTCCATTTATATCAAGTTGTATTTTCATCGGATAGGGTCTTTAACCCATCCTTGATCCAACCTTGACCCAATAAGGACAGAATTTTGTTGTATTCCATTCAGAGTTCTCAAGAAATAGACGAGACATAGGAGTTTGAAAGAACAATATTTCTACTCAACATGTGCCTATGCTGTTATGTATCACTACGGCGTGTCATGTATCCTGATTCAAATTGTATTATCTTTTGATAAATATGACTTTGACTTTTATTTGGCATGATAGGAAATATTAGTGCTTCCAATTGGAAGAAGGAAGCCTAATTCCATCATTCTGTCAACAACAACAACAACAAAATCACTGTCCTTTAGTGGTGCTATCTCCTCCCATGATCATTTGCTTGTATTTTTTATTTTGCATGAGACATGTGAACACACGATCCATAAAGATAAAGTTGAGTTCTGTTCATGCGATTGCATTGTGAAAGAAACGGTGTGGAATCAATTGGAACATGTAGCACATACCTGTAAGTATCGGTGTGTACTGCAAGATTCTGGAGTCATCAAAATGATAAGAAATTTGGCCCAGTCTTGGTAAAGAACAAGCACTATACACAGAAAGGTGTATATAGGACTACACCAAGATGTGGCATAAAAATCGGGCCTCATTTTTAAGCTGTTACTTGTCATAATTAGAATGTGAAGGCATTTGAAGAGCCATGCTTTGCAGGGAAAAAAATTCTCTGATGTTCTTCCACACTTGCATAATAACAATGACAATGTTCACAGATAATTTGTCACCTCTCCTCAGAACTCAACCTTCTCTTTAAAGTAACCCCATCCATCTTCCCATGTCTTGCAGCTTTGATGCATGTTTGTACTAATTAGCGGCAGTTGAGCCCCTTGTGAAACATGTGGAATCTCTTTTTTTCTCATTCTTAATATTAGAGAGAGGATGTACTATCAAATTGTGATGCTTTTTTTCAGATTCATCGTAATATGTTTTCAGTTTCACCATTATGTAAATTTGGCCTCTTCACAGCAAGATTAATCTTTACATGAAGAGGTCACTCACAGTTCATAGCATGTATCCGACACTGGATCACCTGTACTATCTATTTCATGTCTAGATAGACTATATTATTACTATTATGTGATTCTGTTTAAATTGAAGCACCAAAATGCTTATTTGAATCCCGAAAAGTAACAAAGAAGACGATGTGATCAGCTCCAAGCTGAAATTGAGTCAAAGTCTGCTTTGTTGAAAACAACTTTTACTGATTTCTTGTTAACATAATATGTTTCAACAACTTTTTAGTAACATAGCCAGCACTTATGTCTGTATATCCATTCATGTTTTTGTGTTTGTTTGGGACTTTGGGTTTGTTTATTATGTGTAGATTTGTGTTTAGTGTTCAGCTGGTAACTGTTTGTGTGTGTTTGTCTATTTTGTGATTAAGACTTGTAAATTGTGTACAAAAGCAAGTCCAAGGTATGTTGTCCCATGCTTTCCAAATTGCGTCAAAGATTTAAGCGTACCTTGTGATCAAAACAAGTGAAGTGACGAGCCCTGCTATGGCTGGTATGATATATATTTATTTATGTTAGGGAAAATGATACTTCATATGTCAATTATTTGTAAGATTCCATTACAATTGGTGATGTTTGGATACTAGGGCATCATTTCACCAAAGTCCTCAGACATCCCATAGAAACGAGTGTTTATTTCATTTAATACACACGTTTCAGTTGGATGTCTGTGGACCTGCGCATGCGTACAAATACCGTGGACTTGCCCAAATGTGAATGTACAAGATTGAAGAATATCAAACAATAATAAACCGTATCCTTACTTGTTAGTATGTAAATGTATCCTTCTTATACAATAAGGGTAGTATGTGTACAACTAGTAAACCTTTTTATTCTGCATTTTCGTCATATGACTGCATGTTTCTTTGTAACACAGTTTTGATTTCTTTATCATATCTCATTCCATATCTTGTATGAAATCTAGAATGAATACATCAGTCTTTGAATTGGTGTTTTTGTTGAGAAAAATACCTTAGGGGATTTTTTATTTATTTACGGAAATGTGGTTAATTCCGGTAGTAAGGACTGAGAATTTTAAAAATAAGTTTGAAGCAACAAGGAACGTTAATCTGGCAATGAGATCGTATCTCAAAGGAACTGTTTTTTTAAATAGACCAACACAATATACCTGTATGCAAAATCAGAAAACCTGCTGGAAACTGCTTAGCACCTACACAAATATGCTTGTATGGGACAAGGTGTGGTGATGTGTAATGTGACTCACTCTTGAAGAGTTTTATTTTGCTGATTACTCACCAGTTGCTGAGGCAGATATTTGTTCATGGCTTTTAACTTTAAATCAATATATTATGGTTAATTCTCTGAGGTTATTGTTCATCATTACCAGAATTCATCACTAACTTTAACTTTAACTTTCATGTGTTATGTCAGCTTCTGCAATAACCTTTCTTCTTCAACTGATATTCATGTGTTTACTGTTCAAGTATTCAATGGCTTGCATCCTGTCTTCCGTTCTTAACAGGCAACATCCCAACAACCGGGGTAGGAAAGGTTGCAGTAGAGGATCCTGATATCATAGAAGACAAGACCTACACTGCAGATGAACCGTTTCCAGACGGTTTCGAAGTAAGTCAACTTCTCTACAGCTTCCTCCTTGCTATGTATGCAGAAGAACGGTCTGAAATCTTCCTTGGCTTGAAAGCCCAAGGGCATGATTTACACGCTCTCAAAAGGCCTGTCTTCATCAGACCGAAGTTGCAAAATAACCTGCTATTTGGTTGAGAAAATTTCCCGAGAAATCTTTGGCTTGTTTCCAAAATAGCCTGCTATTTGGGAAATAGCAGGCTAATTTGTGCCCCCGTTCGAGCGGGTTATTTTGCAACTTTGGTCTGATGAGGACAGGCCTAAAGACTGCTAAGAATTGAAGTCGTCTGTTGAGAGCCGAAAGGGCCTTAACTCCTATACCTCAACACAGAGTTGACATCCTTTTTGATTCTCAGTGGATTAACTATTGAGCGATATCTAAAAGTTATTGTGTATACTGATTGCATACTTTAATAGGCAATGCCTATGAATGTATTTCTTACAAGTTTATTAAGTCTTGTTCCTTTTATGAATGATTTTAGAAAGGCTGTAAAATGGCGTTGTAAAGCTTAAAAAGAAGAACTTGTAATTTGAATAAAATATAGTATGATAATCACAAGAAAATTGTCAGAAGAAAATCTTACTCTATTGAATTCAAGAGCTTCTCTGAATGAAACAGATATCTTTACACTGACAATTGTATAAGATGAGAAATTATCAAAATTAAAGAAATTTGTCAATTTGAGAGAATATAACTTGCATTTTCAATGGGGTTAATCCTAATTCATATCAGACAAAGGACTCAAAAGATTGATACTGAATATGTGATAAAAACCCCTCTCCCTCCCCCAAATAGGAGAAAACAACATTTAAAGCCACACTGTCCTACTTGTAGCTACTTGATGCCTCTATATAGAAAACAATGCCTAATCAGTGACCATTGGTCCCCCATGATCCTCTTTTGCTTATGTTAATTGAGAGCTGAGTTGATGAGATAACCACCTGTCACAGTGACCTCACTGGCTCGCTGGGTGGTCTAATCCCTTCTAGCTGAACTAGTACAGCCGGCCTTTAAAACAACATATAAAGAGAATTTGTTCATGCTTTGCAGCTGGATACAGACACTGGTGATATCATCATGCTCGTCGGCACCCCAGCCGGCGTCTACACCATGCAAATCAAGGTTTCCGATGGCGATGAAGGTTTCCCGGACGTCGTCTCAACGGTCATCGTGACGGTCAAGGACATCCCGCAGGAGGCCGTCTTCAGCTCGGGGTCCATCCGATTCTCCGGCACGACGGCGGAGGAGTTGATTGACCCCGACGCCCAGGGGGTCAGCAAGCTGGACAGCCTCAAGGTCATCCTGGCCGAGGCTGTGGGAGCCCAGCTGGAGAACTTTGATATCTTCAGCGTGCTGAACGTGGAGGGTATGGAGAGGACGGTGGATATACGCTATGCCGCTCACGGATCACCGTACTACCCCGCGGACAAGCTGGATCTGGCTGCGCTCTCTGTATCGGATCAGGTAGGAACTTGTTTCAAATTACTATCGGGTTGTGAGGTGTGATGTTGTGAATAGACCAGTTTACTGACATATTCAAAGTTATGGAAGTTTCTTTCATGGGGACCTAGTGAAGAGTTAATCTATTAACCTGTTATTAATGGAAAAACTACAATCCTTGGAATCCAGTCTGCATACATTACTTGTTGCTATGTTGGGCAAGCTTTCAGGGTGTCAACTGAACAATACAGCTAAAACAAAATACAATTTCATGCTTACAGATTTCTACAGATTAATTCCTACAATGTATATAAAAAAAACACAATATAATGTACTATGATATGATATTAATAACTTAAATTCAAAATGAATGTTCATTGAGTGTTCATAGCTCATAATACTGGGTAATCTATAGAACGCCAAATGACCAAATACTTTGGACTTGTCCATGTATAGATATACAGATTTTATTACGAGAATATATCCCCATCATCATGTTACTGAATTGTTGAATGTTAAGTCTCAAACTAATGGTCGTAACCTTCGTAGTACACGGCACATTTATGTTGCAAATACCCCCATATAAAACCAAAGTAACCCTCAGAGACCGGTGATTTCTTTGTGCTGCCCCTAGATTATGGAATAGATTACCACTAGAAATAAGGAAAGCTCCATCACTAGAAAATTGTAAATCAAGACTGAAAACTCACTTGTTCATGTAATATATGTAGCACAGCATTTATGAGCTCTTGCAGTGCAGTAGAATATATCCACATAGTTATTGCGCTTTACAAATGAATATTTTATTATTATTATAAGTTTCACCTATATGCCTCCTACAGATCGCTGCTCTAGGATTGGACATTGCCCAGCTCCCTGTCGACCTGTGTGTGAAGGAGAACGTCTGCGAGTCCTCCTGCACCAATGTCCTGGTGGTGGATCCCACACCCACCGTGGTGGACTCTGGCTCCGCCGCTTTCGTGGCAATCACGTCCGTACTGCAGGCTCAGTGTATATGCGGCGCCAGGACAGAAGCTCCAGGTTCTTGTGATTCAAATCCCTGCCTCAATGGAGGCACGTGTGCTGATGTCCATGGTGGAACTTACAAGTGAGTTTGAATTGGGGGATTCCCCATCTTCCTCCCTCGTTTACCACTAAATAGACATCATGTGGTATGTAAAAAAGAATGCTGAAGTTTTAAACCTTATCATTATGACTGAAATTTCACAAACCAATTTTTTTCTCCATAATGTTAATAGAGAGTCACTGAAAATATATGTACTTTGCAGTTTTTTTGTTGCTTAGAGCTTACAAGACCATTGGATAGGTCCTAAGGATTGGCAGTGTAGTACGAGGGGAAATGAGATCACCCTACTTTCTTGTGATGTCCTTCATGCGGCTATGGACAGGACATTCAGTTGTCTGAATCTTACATGTCTTATTAGTTTTGGAGATTTCTTTTTGAGAAGAACTTGCGAAGAATGTAATTGCTTTGAACAATCTAAAAACATGTCCACTAAAACCTGCCTTTGTTCCCTGTGTCTAGATGCGAGTGTCCTTACCTGTTTGACGGACCAAACTGCCAGCAGACCAAGCGTAGCTTCAACGACGGCTACGCCACCTTCACCACCCTGAGGCAGTGCGAGGAGACCAGTCTTTCCATCGAGTTCATCACAGAGACACCCAGCGGTACCCTGTTCTACAACGGTCCCATCCAACCCATCGAGGGTGAGGATGCCATCGATATGATCCTTCTGGAGCTGGTGAATAGCAAGGCCAAGCTCACCATCAACCTGGGATCGGTTGATGGAGCCAACGTTACCTTGGAGCTGGAGGTGCCGAAGGATAACCTGGGAGATGGCCAATGGCATCGTATTGATGTATACCGCAATGGAAGGGTAAGGACTGCTCCCATCCTATCACTTGTAGGGCAAGGTGATCACATGTCCTTTGGCAAGATATTAATCTACATTTGCCACTCTCCACCAAGGTGGGAAATGGGTACCGGTAGGAAGCAATTCCTTGAATGCTGTGAGCGCCGAAATCGGCTGCCTAGCTGAGCCGGGGTAATAGTTGGAGCGCCTTGAGCACCATGTGTGGTGGATATGTGCAATATATAAATATCCAATATTATTATTGTTATTATTATTATCCCATAGGAAGTGAGAGGGCTAAAGTTATCACTAAAGGCTCGTTCAGATATGAAGCATTGATGTAAATGAATGGCAACTGCGCACAACAAGGTCCTGCCCATATTCACTTAGCTCTGTGTTGAACGATACAGAAATGTGACATATCTGAACGAGGCCTAATGACAATATTCCCTACATTGATGTATCTGTAAAACATGTGAGGAAATGTGAGTTGTTGGAGCAGTAAGCCCTGGTTCATTTTGTTCTTAAGAGATGCGTGAGACTCAAAGGCCATGACATCAATGTGGAAGCTTAGTTGTGATATATTACATGACTTAAAGAACCTTCAAATGAGTCGCAATGATGCCCTTGTGAATGAATAGTCAATTATAATACACTTATTCCAAATTTTCAGAACATGAATTATGAAACAATCCAGCATTCTGACACTTTTTATGCCTTGTGATTTTTTGTCTGGTCCACGTCTAGTTTGTTGAGATGACAGTAGATCGATGTGAGGATGCAATCTTCGCAGAAACCCCGTCCTCATCCACGCTAGATACCTCCAACTGTCGTAGCAGTGGAGAAACACCAGGCGAGAACAAGTAAGTTTTTCCATTTGATTTTTTAAAAGCTTTGATACAATTTTTCTATAGTAAGCCATCATATCTACTATTTAAAAAAAATCATCTGTTGAGAGCCAGAAGGGTGTTAAATCTGTATTTAAAGCCCCACTGCACTACTTATAGCTACTTGCGCCCTCTTTATAGAAAACGATGCCTAATTGGTGACTATTGGTCCCCCATGATCCTCTTTTTCTTATAATAATAATAATAATAGCTAGTTTTTATATAGCGCTTTTCAGGACCGAAGGCCCCCTTTAAAAGTGATTTACAGGTATATATAATACTATATATTGTGTTAATTGAGAGCTGAGTTGATGAGATAACCACCTGTCCAGTGACCTTGCAGGGTGGCATAATCCCTCCTATAAACTAGTACAGATGAGCTTTGAAGTATAGGACTTAATGCCCTTCTTTCTCTCTACAGACATTTTTTTTTTTTAAACATTCAGGGGCTCCTTGCATAAATTTGTAGTTTATATGCAATTCAAAATTAAACAGAACTTAATTTTTCACCAGTAAGGATTGCGTATTTAGGGCTTGTGTGAATGCATCTTTTTATGAATGTGGTGTGTTTTTGACTGCGAGCATCCTCAGAATGAATGAATTTGGACTGAAAGTTTCAGGATTCATACTGTGAAGCAAACCTGCTTCAGTCTCATTTTCAGACTAATTGAGAAACACTAACTGGTATCCTCGAAAAGAGCATTTTTGTAATTTAATTGTATTAATCAGATTAATCTTTTCACGGATGTAGAAAGCAAAATCACGTTTACACCTTCCAGTCAGAACCCATTGTGGCCCTTGGTCAAACTTCCAGTGATGTATAAATTGCTTGATTCTCTCAGATTCCCGACACACTTGTCTTGCAATGAGATGTAAACCGCTTGATTTTCTTTGCTTCCTGAATGTAAACACACATCTTTTTAATGATATATGAAATGTTTGATTTTCTCAGATTCCTGAATGTAAACACACATCTTTTTAATGATATATGAAATGTTTGATTTTCTCAGATTCCTGAATGTAAACACACCTCTTTTTAATGATATATGAAATGTTTGATTTTCTCAGATTCCTGAATGTAAACACACCTCTTTTTAATGATATATGAAATGTTTGATTTTCTCAGATTCCTGAATGTAAACACACCTCTGTTTAACGATATATGAAATGCTTGTTTGATTTTCTTAGATTCCTGAATGTAAACACACCTCTTTTTAATGATATATTAAATGCTTGATTGATTTTCTCAGATTCCTGAATGTAAACACACCTCTTTTTAATGATATATTAAATGCTTGATTTTCTCAGATTCCTGAATGTAGACACACCTCTTTTTAATGATATATGAAATGCTTGATTTTCTCAGATCCTGAATGTAAACACAACTCTTTTTAATGATATATGAAATGCTTGATTGATCTTCTCAGATTCCTGAATGTAAACACACCTCTTTTTAATGATATATGAAATGTTTGATTTTCTCAGATCCTGAATGTAAACACAACTCTTTTTAATGATATATGAAATGCTTGATTGATTTTCTCAGATTCCTGAATGTAAACACACCTCTTTTTAATGATATATGAAATGTTTGATTTTCTCAGATCCTGAATGTAAACACAACTCTTTTTAATGATATATGAAATGCTTGATTTTCTCAGATCCTGAATGTAAACACAACTCTTTTTAATGATATATGAAATGCTTGATTGATCTTCTCAGATTCCTGAATGTAAACACACCTCTTTTTAATGATATATTAAATGCTTGATTTTCTCAGATTCCTGAATGTAAACACACCTCTTTTTAATGATATATGAAATGCTTGATTTTCTCAGATCCTGAATGTAAACACAACTCTTTTTAATGATATATGAAATGCTTGATTGATCTTCTCAGATCCTGAATGTAAACACAACTCTTTTTAATGATATATGAAATGCTTGATTGATCTTCTCAGATTCCTGAATGTAAACACAACTCTTTTTAATGATATATGAAATGCTTGATTGATTTTCTTAGATTCCTGAATGTAAACACACCTCTGTTTAATGATATATTAAATGCTTGATTGATTTTCTTAGATTCCTGAATGTAAACACACCTCTTTTTAATGATATATTAAATGCTTGATTGATTTTCTCAGATTCCTGAATGTAAACACACCTCTTTTTAATGATATATTAAATGCTTGATTTTCTCAGATTCCTGAATGTAAACACACCTCTTTTTAATGATATATGAAATGCTTGATTGATTTTCTTAGATTCCTGAATGTAAACACACCTCTGTTTAATGATATATGAAATGCTTGATTGATTTTCTTAGATTCCTGAATGTAAACACACCTCTTTTTAATGATATATTAAATGCTTGATTTTCTCAGATTCCTGAATGTAAACACACCTCTTTTTAATGATATATTAAATGCTTGATTTTCTCAGATTCCTGAATGTAAACACACCTCTTTTTAATGATATATGAAATGCTTGATTTTCTCAGATCCTGAATGTAAACACAACTCTTTTTAATGATATATGAAATGCTTGATTGATCTTCTCAGATTCCTGAATGTAAACACACCTCTTTTTAATGATATATGAAATGCTTGATTGATCTTCTCAGATTCCTGAATGTAAACACACCTCTTTTTAATGATATATCGTCGGCCTTATGCCAAAAGGGCCTTAACTGCTTTTGGCCATTCCGAGATAATCGCGTTTAAAGGTTTTGGCCTCTCTAATAATCAAAAGTTTGTGGTCGTTTTTTTTGCTTTTGAAGCCAATTTCGATAAATGTGTTAAGTTATTAAGTTTTACATGAAATGTGTTAAATTTGTTATAAAATATTCAGATTTGTACATGCTATGTGCAAAAAACATGTTAGGGCCTTTTTGGCATAAGGCTTGAATGTAGCGTATGTTAGCGTATGTTATGCCAGAAGGGCCGTAACCTACTAGGCATTATGCCAAAAGGGGCGTAACCTACGCGACGTTATGCCAAAAGTGCCTTAACCTGCCGTTATCGTACGCGTAACTATGCGCGTAACTATGCGCGCGTAACTATGCGCGCGTACGCGCGCATAGTTAGCGCCCTTTTGGCATTAGAAAATTTTCTTGTTTCGCAACACCTTTGGTTTGCCAGGAAGGCCCTCCTAACGCAAATGGATCATCCGTGGAGGTTAAGGCCCTTTTGGCGTAAGGAAAAAGATGAGATACGCGTTAAGGCCTTTTTGAAATTCATAATTATCTTCATAAATAAATCGAATTTCAACAAGTGAAGCACATCATTTTAAAGAGAATGATGAAATCTACAAGGTGATATTAATAACTCAATAACCCCCAAAATCGGGTTAAGGCCCTTTTGGCATAAGGCCGACGATATGAAATGTTTGATTTTCTCAGATTCCTGAATGTAAACACACCTCTTTTTAATGATATATTAAATGCTTGATTGATTTTCTCAGATTCCTGAATGTTAACACACCTCTTTTCCTGGGAGGCATGAGTCCTGATTACGACACGCCCGTCGCCGTCCCAGGAGGATTCGATGGCTGCATCAAGAATCTCGTCTCCGATGGTTTCCTCTACGACCTCGCCGATCCTGGAATATTTGACAAGAGTGACTCGGGATGCTCGCGTACTGATGGACGGTGCACAGTAGATGGCGAACCTGTCTGTGAAAACGGAATCTGTGAGGCGGATCTTGGCAGTTTCGTCTGCATCTGTTTCCCTGGATTCAATGGACAATTCTGCAGTATAGGTGAGTTTCTGGTTATTGGCGTGAGAGTTGCATTTGATCCACATTGATTGCATGTACTTCAGTTAATCACACACTCTTTAGTACAGGTTGCAATCGAACCGTTGCTCCTGCATGACGTTGCTTTGGATACCTACTTGACCTACCAGATTTTAAAAAACATCACTTTCTTTACTGTTGGAACACCTTTTTCAATTTTTTAGTATCATCCAGTGCTGCCTCCGTATGACTTAGCAATGGATAGCTACATAACCTACCAGCTCCTAGACAGCTCCTTGTACAACAATGCCTTATCCTCTGCTAGATAATGGTTGGTTATCAAACACATGGGATTTGTTTTAAATGTATTTATTATCTTTACTGTTGGAACACCTTTTCCACTTTTTAGCATCATCCAGAGCTGCCCCCATATGACTTAGCAACGGAAAGCTACATAAAGTACCAGCTCCTAGACAGCACCTTGTACAACGATGCCTAATCCTCTGCTAGATAATCGTCGGTTATCAAACACATGGGATTTTTAAAAATGTATTTACAGTCAAACCTGCTTTAGTGACCACCTGTCTACAATAAGCACACTTTTTGTTTCCAATGAAAATGGTTTCTCATTGAAACATGTTCAAAGGAACCTGTCTTCAAAGACCACCTGTCTACAACAAGCACATTTTTTGTTTCCCTTGGGCGGTCACTGTAGACAGGTTTGACTGTATTTTCTCTACTGTTGGAACACTCTGATCACTTTTTTTTAAAATCTCCATCCAGTGCTGCCTCTGTATGACTTTGCAACGGATAGCTACATAACATACCAGCTTTAAGACAGCTCCTTGTACAACGATGCCTAATCCTCTGTTAGATAATGGTCGGGTTAACTAACACAAGGGCTTTTAAAATACATTACTTTCTTTACTGTTGGAACACCTTGTCCACTTTTTTATAATCATCTAGAGCTGCCCCTGTACAACTTAGCAATGAAAAGCTACATAACCTACAAGCTCCTAGACAGGTCCTTGTACAACGATGCCCGATCCTCTGCTAGATAATGGTTGGTTATCAAACACAAGGGATTTTAACAAATGTATTTATTTTCTTTACTGTTGGAACACTTTGATCACTTTTTTAAAATCTCCCTCCAGTGCTGCCTCCGTATGACTTTGCAACGGATAGCTACATAACCTACGAGCTCCTAGACAGCACCTTGTACGACGATGCCCGATCCTCTAACTACCAAATCATGATGAGGTCAAGACAGGAGAATGGACTCATCTGGTCTGTCTCCAGTGCTAACACCTATGAATACATTACAATGGAGGTGAGCTTCTTTCCAGTTATAATAACAACAACACTACCGATAAAGATGGTATACGTTGTTATATTGTATAGAGCACTTATTGGATAACTCTTCAGTCCTGGGGGTGTTTCACAAAGATCCTAAGTCAAACTTATTTCTAAGTTGGACTTAACAATTATGGAATGCTGTTAGCTTCTTTGAAAGTATTTTGTAAAAGTTATTTTAAAAGGCATAAAATGTTGATTCAAATCATTCATATTTGCGATTATCAAGGAGGTTTCATGCTCTTGACGTGCAATTTATGAATAGTCTAAAATATTGAATTTTTGCTTTTGAATATATTTCATATGAAGGCTACAAATAGCTCTTCATAATTTTCAAGTCCAACTTAGAGTTAAGTTCTACTTGGATTGAAAGACAATTCCACTCCTGCTATCCACATCCTGTGCACTGAGGACGATTGCTTTGGGTTTTATTTCATCAAAGATTAAAAGTTGGATTTGGGTTGCAGTTGGGTATTCAATTAAATTTAGGTTTTGTGTTAAGGTTAGATGTACCTGGTAGAAGTCCAGTGTTACAGTTGGAAATTTTGTCAGTGTGATATATGAACTGCAGGGGCTAGTGTTTCCCCTAGGATATGTCATGGAACTTCTCCATTACCTTGGCAGTGTTGTTCACAAAGGCTTCCAGCTTTCTATTACGCGACAATGAAAAGAAAAAGAATATCATCATCCATCTTTCCCCCCTATGTCATCTCTCTTAGATGGTTGCTGGAGAACTCAAAGCCGACTGGCATCTTGGAGATAAACCTGTGTCTGTCACCATGGGCAACTTCAGCCTCAACGACGGGGCGTGGCACGCCATCAACTTCGAACGTTATGACTCCGTGGTGACCATCAAGATTGATGGAGGGGGCGGAGTCAAGGAGATCCAGAACAGGGAAAGTGAATACTCTGGATTGGACATTGACAGCAACTCCCTGGTCATCGGAGCATTTGTGGACCTCAACACCGTGACGGACGACTTCATGGGTAGGGCCAAGTTCTAGTGTTATTCTTTCGTTATTCTGCACTAATGTCCTTTGACAAGACATTGATCTACATTTGGCACACTCAACCCAGGTGATGTAAATGGGTACCTGGCAGGAATTAATTCTTTGAAATGCTAGAGCGCCGTGATGGCAGCACAGCTAAAGCCGGGGTAATAATCTCCAAGTTTGGAAGCGCTTAGTGATTGTAATAAGCGCAATATAAAAACTGAGTAGTATTAATAGAACTTCACTTGAAAAGGAGTATTAATGCAATATCAGAACATATTACTACAAGCAAGCACGTGCTGAGACAGTCATATTGATGAATTGTCACAGCTTGTCCTGCATAGAAGTTGAGTTTCAAAGTCTTAGGGTTAAGCATGTGCACTCATGAAATAAATTTTAAAATAATTTCTCCCTTTTCTTTTCCTCAATAAAATTATTCGTTATGATTGTCATACTTTCAGCAGCACCCCAAAAGTGAAATCAAAATGATTAGTGGTAAATTTAAGAAACAATCGGTGTCTTGACCTTGTGACCATATGCTAAATGTGTAACACTTTCTCTTTGGCAGGCTGTATGAACGACCCTAGGATAGACAACAACTTCCTCGGTATGGAGGGCACCAATGACTATGCCACAGCCACCAAGTCTGCTGGAGTGAGTGAAGGTTGTCCCTCGGACGTCTGTGACAGCAACCCTTGTCCTGGACAAGACCTAGTCTGCACGGACTACTGGAGATTCTACGAATGCGAGTAAGTTTGTCTTTTCACCTATCCCACTACTGCCACCATTAGAATGATTTTTTGTATGCCTCCGCTACAAAGTAGCCAGAGGCATTATTTCAGCCAGTTTCTTTTGAAGGTAGTTCCATAACCAGAACTCAAGCTCATCCTTAGTGATGCTGTCACTATGAATATGACGGACAAAGAAAGCTGACAAAATATACAGTTCCTCAGGTAGACAAAGGAACATCCCTTCACTGCTATTATGTAAAAAGGTGAATATGCATGTGACACTTGTTCTACACATTTTTACATAATAGCAGTGAAGGGATGTTCCTTTGTCTACCTGAGGAACTGTATATTTTGTCCGCTTTCTTTGTCAGTCATATTCATAGTGTGTAGATCATTAAAAACTATTACAATAAGATTTTTCTTCTTTTTAATTAAAAAATTGTCATAACAAATTTTGTGGCATGGAATATTTGCGTATCGAGAAATTCACATTTTGTATATGCACATGGACTTTTCAGTTATGACAGTGATCTCTAGTTCTGGTAGCCGAAAAGAAATTGCAATGGAAGTTGTTGGACATGACCTCTCATGGTTCCATTTGTATAAAAATGTACATATGCCAGATATTTTGATTTTCCAGCCATGATTTCCGATTAATTTTTGTGTAAATATAAGAAAGAGTATCCAAATCGGTCATCTTTAATAGGTCAAATCCTACTGCTTGTCTCTGTGTTGCATAGAAGCACACTGCTGATGATATTGTCAGAGGTTTGTAGAAATCCATGCTTAAACATTTGCCTATTTCTTTTGAACATTCTAATTACATGAGGAAGTTAACATCTAAAACAGGGATGCAAGTTATTTGTTCATCTCTCGTTTGTTTGTTGTTCTAAGTACTCCATTAAAGTAACAAACTTCACTGCAGCGTACAATAATTTATTTGTTACATTTGAATAAAAATAAAAGAAATATGACAAAGCGTTTTGGGGGTACTGACCAAAAGTATGAATGGATCCTTTAACCCTCAATCTGGTCTATACTTGCTCCGACAGATGCCCTGTTGGCGAGGAGCTCTCAGGACCGGAGACCTGCTTGGCCATCGTCGACTGTGACCCAAACCCCTGCTTGAATGGAGGAACATGCACAGAGGGGGTTCCCACCGGCTTCAACTGCACCTGCGCTCCCACGTACTATGGAACACTATGTGAAGCCACGATTGGTGGACAAGGAGCATCACTGGGCATCACTCCCCTGGGCATCATCCTCATGATCATCTGCATTCTGCTGATCATTAGTAAGTCACTAGAATATAGGCCTTGGGACTGTCTTACAAAGAGGTGCAATAGTATACAAATAACGAATGAAAAACATTCATTATTTGTTTTATACAACATTGAAGTAGATCTAATAGAATGTTAATATTCAACAAATTCTGCTTATATTAAAGACAAATTAAAGTTGGAGTCAGGCCTTCTCAATTACATTCAGATTGCCCTCGTGTCAGATGCACGCAGCATATAACAATGGGATACGCGCAGGGCAGAGAGGTTTCGCAGTCTGCATATAACAAAACATGCACGCTCGTTGAATCGTACTACGTCGATAAGTATCAAAGATGCACACTCGTGCAATAGTATATCTATTGAATATCATGTGAGCAATAACCCTCCAATCAAATGACAAGGATCTACTTAGGTGTTGTATGAATCCAACTTGATCATCAGTAAGTCGCTAGAATATAGGCCTTGGGACCGTCTTACAAATAGGTGCAATCGATCCATATTGAGCATATGTTCTTTAATTCAATGTAAGTTTACAGTCTTCTTAAGTACACAGTTGTGGTTGATACCAAGTTGCGATCGATTAGAATCAATCATAGTTCTTATAAGACAGTGCCCTGGTCCCACCTAACCATTTTCATCATAACAAAAACCTAAATCTGAGATATATTTTCTTTGAGTGCATTCTTGTTTTCAACTCAGTTTTCCTCCTTGATACCAAGGTGCAATCGATAAGAATCAATCATTGTTCTTATAAGACAGTGCCCTGGTCCAACCTTACCATCTTCCTCCTCATCAAAAAACCTAAATCCGAGAGATAAAGCTTTATTTCTATTAATTTGTAATCTTGTTCTCATCTCAGTTCTCCTCCTTGGCTTGGTGCTCTACACCCGACAGCGGGATCGCAAGTCCGCCCTCACTTTCGCCATCGATCCCGAAGACGACATCAGGGAGAACTTCATCAATTACGATGAGGAAGGCGGAGGAGAGGAAGATAACGACGCCTACGACCTCAGCACGTTGCGTAAACCCATAGATGCAATCAGTGCTGGTAGTATAGAGATGAAGCCGGCCATGCCTGTATCAGAGGTACCCGTTGGTAACAGCAGACCATCTGGTAAGTACTAAACTAATTGAGAATAATACCTTAGTAAGCAGTCTGTGTATTCATTACAATACATGAATGATGTCAGTATGTTACCTAGCATTTAGCTTAGCTTAGTAAAATGTCTGAGCCTTATTCAAATCACATCTACGTATTTTGCTTTAGTAAGCCAACTTTAAAACTTTAAGCTGAAATATACAGCGAAATCCATCGTGATAGTCATTGTGACATCACATAGCCAATCTAAAATCATGCGCAGTTATATAATTTGCTTTTGCACACAAGGCTTATTATGACTTGTGTCTCAAACCACATGCCTGCCAATTAAGATCTCCACAGTAATCGGCTCTAGTCTGCTAGGGAGCTATCTTCAATAAATCAAAACATCAACAGAACACTGTATGGAAGCTGAAGACTGAGTAAACTGAGTAGATAAACAACAGACATAAGTGCATAACATGAACTTCCAGTAGCCAAGAATCAGTTAGTTTAAGTAGGTTTGGTGATGTGAATACCAGTAAGGCTTTCTGGTAAAGGGACAAAAGATTCAAGATTTTGTTATCCTTCATTTTTAACTGCCCAACTTTCATTTTCAACGTGGAAAAAATGAATTGAAAGGTTTTCAAAATAATGCCTCTCTCCAGGCAAATGCAATGTATTGGTATATATTTTTTAATTAACATTCCAGGACTCACTAATAAGACAGTTTGAATTAAGAATTATTATGAATCCTTCTCCACTTTCAAGGAATGTAGTCATGTTAGTTGAAATAGGTCACCTCTTTCAACCTCGAATATGAATGTGAATTGAAAAGAGATGACGAATCATGGTAGATTCCTGAATAATTCATTCACGAGAACTTATTGAGATTTCCTTTTTCAAATTCTCCATGCCTTCTAAATCGCTTTGCCTTTTTTACATCAGGCGTCGATCCTAACGTAGGTGACTTCATCAACGACCGCCTGAAAGGGGCCAACGACGACCCCGAAGGGCCACCGTACGACGAGCCCCACGTCTACGACTTTGAGGGCGACGGGTCGTCGGCCGGCTCCCTCAGCTCCCTCAACAGCAGCAGCACGGGGTCCGAGCAGAACTACGACTACCTCAACGACTGGGGTCCACAGTTCAGGAAGCTAGCCGACATGTACGGCAGCTAGAAGGGGAGGAGGATGGACTGTGTGTGTGTGTGTGCGTTCTGCAGCATTTGCTCTAGTACTTGATGTTTTAAACTTTCTCTTCGTAAGAATTGGTTTAAACGTGTGATTGATTACAGTTGTCATGTGATTTCTCATGTGATAAACCCTTTAGCACCTTCCGATTACTGTCCTTTTCTCACTGGGAGAGTAAATTGGATATTTAAAAAAAAAAATGTAATGCTTCCTGGGAGAAATTTAAACATATTTGTGGCTCTACTGCCCGGAAAGCAGGAGATGCAGGTTCAAGTCCTGCTGGTTCCAAGATTTTCTCTGACTTGTTTTTCAATACAGATCGATCAATCGATCTTATTTACTGGGCTTACACCCAGTAAATAAGCCACAAACATGTATAAATAAAAAATTTAAAAATGGATATTGTTTTGCAAGGTTCTTAGAGGAAGTAAATTCCCATCAACAAAAAATTCTTCTTGGTGTAGAATAAACATCGGGATCCCCAAAGGTAAAGCCCTTGTGTATTTCATCATAATCATTTGCCACTGCAACAGATACACGTTTACAGGGAGTATGTGGAGCGTGATATTTAGGTGCTGAAGGGTCAATCACTCTTAAAACATGATAGTTTTAGATGTTTACTTGTACAAGAAATCATTGCTTTCATGTACATTCTAGAAAATTTCTAATCATCGGGGGATAGTTGCTTGACCTGACCATCTAGAACCAATGTGGGTGATAATGTTGTTGTGCAAATGTATTTTAAATTTGATGTTATTTTGTTAAGTGATAAAAAAAATATTTGAACAAATTTAGAACATCTATGTAATGATAGATTCCTTTCTTCATAAAAAGTTGTTTTTAAAGAAGATCAGTTTAATTGCATTTCTGTGTTAAAATCAGTAATTTTTATTCTTCAATGCAAGTAATTTATGAATGTACTTTTTTCCAAAATACAGTTGCTGAAGTCCTTATACCATATTTATGCACTGGAAGCATACTTTTGCAAAAATTATATTATCTTTGTGGCGTTATAGAAATATGTGTAAATGAGCATTTTGATAAACTTGATGACAAATGACCGAAAAGCAGTATCAGATTTATAAAAAAAAAAAATGAAAATCCTGTTCAGAATAAATGATACAAATTCAATTACACCAAAGAAATGCCAAAATTAAATATTTTTAGTAGCTAAAATTTGTTTAATGAAGAAAACAAGTAGAAAGCTTTAATCCTCCTTTTTTTATAAATATGAAACTGAATTGGATGTAAATAGTATGATTTCAGTACTGATATTTTAAAGCATGTATAGTTGCTAAGAAAAAAAAAGAAAAAAATTGGACAGCCTTTTGCAATCTGTCGAGCAATCAAGCATTTTTAGAAATATTTTGTCATGTATGTTTGGGAATTTGAATAGTTTGTTTGCATGGCATATGCATGGCGGTTTATGAAGTTTGAAGTAAATGGTAATTAGAACACAGTCGTAAATCTAGTTTCTGTGTGTTCCAATTGTCATAAAAAATATGCATTGTGATTTTTTTTTTTAAAGAAGTAATTGTCAGGATTGTTAGATCATCATGCACTGTGATAGCTTGTGTACATTAAGACATTGCGAACCTATTTTCTACACAGAGATGGAACCTCCAGAAGAGTGGTCATCAAGTTTTACAGATTTGTTTTGTTTTAATTCAGTAAATCATCTCGTCAGTCGCTTCATTGCTGTCACGCCAGTAGTACTAGTCAGCAAAGCGCGTGTTTTGATGCTTGAATCAGTTATTCTTAGAAACTGCCAATTTAAGACCATAACTTGAAAGAGAACTCTCACATTGCTTCTTATAATCCTGAATTCATTTGATTAATGCAGTAAAGATGCTGGTGGAAGATTACTCTTTTTGTGTTGTGTTGAGTGAAAATATTTTGAAATTGTTTTACTGAAAAGGTGAAGAAATTCTTGATTTCAAACAGTAACTGCGTGATCATAATGTTATTTGCTATGTGCAGGGACTGATAAAAAAATTCGTTGAAATCTAACCCTTTTTTAAACCGGTAATCGATACAGTAAACAATATTGCAGTGCCTTTTACAGCTTTTAATGGTAATGATAACTATTCGTTTTTAAAACCTGTAACACTTATTGCATTTGAAATACCAAAAATATTTATGTGCACATGCCAAGGTACACATATTCAATTGTAAATATGCAGCAAGTATTCAAGAAATATTCACACGCACTCATGTATTCAATCGTTTTTGCTTTCATTCACAGGAAATATTCACATTTTTCACTTTAAATTGTTTGTGTTTAGGGGCCTGAAATACTTAATTGGAATAACAGGGACTCTGTATGAAAAACAATTATTAGGGAAACGGCTCAAGTAACAAATTTGTGTTTCTTATTTATAATTGTAATGCCTGTGTAATTTGCAAGTAGTCAATTTTCTTATGTTAAAATCGATTCTACTTTTGTGTGTGTATTTATGATGTTAATTTATCATTCTATTTCATCAGTGCTCTTTAAGGGGACCTGTTATCCAAACAATCATTTCTATATCGTGAATATCAAAAGGAACCAAAATCAATGTCATTCTTCCCCAAACCATATAAAACATACAAATGGTTAAAGAACATAAAAGGGGAAATATTGGTTGGTTATTTTAAAGCCTGCATTGAAGTAAGAGGAGTTTCCATGTGTGTCAACTTTAACTCCTTGTCTACTTCCAGGCTGCTTCTATCTCCATAAATAGTCAACATTTTGATATTAAACTTGTAAAATCTGTTTCACATAAGGATATTAATCTAATTTTGTGAATATTCAATACCACAATGGAACCCAAATTTGCGGAACATTTTTATCTCTGATTTTGGTAACAGGTTCCCTTTAGATTACTGAGATAATATTCTGATAATCTATTTAAGATTTATGTATATACTTTGTACATGATATGGTTAAACCACCAAAGCAAGTTTGATAAGAAATGATGTATACAATCAAATTCATTCTGTGTTTTCATTACTTCTTCCTAAGTAGCTTAACAGCAGCCCAGCTTTTCCTTGATAGTTTTAAAAATTACACACTAGCTCTTCCTGTAGCAGCAGTATTCTCACAGAGATTAAAGTTTGATATTTTGCAGAAGTTTACTATTGTACATAAAGGTAGGTCTTAGATGTGATGTTTGTATATCTTCAAATCTTGGAAAGGAAATTGTACAAGTTTTATGTTCTTGATTGTGTAGTATTTTAACCCTTTGACTTTGTTTTTAATCGTCTTTTGAAAGCCAAAATTGTATTGAAATATATGACTTATCGCCCCTCTAGCTCTCAATAAAAAATTGTATTCCTTGCCTGATGAAAACATTTTAATTACGATTGTTAAATGTTTTTATAACTTCAACTTCAGCTTCAAACTAAGCGTTTACTTAAAGTTGGGCGAAATAGATCCACACAAATTTCAGTTGACACAAATGTTTTTACTTTGTAAGGCTTTTACCTACAGAGGATAGCAGATTTTGTCACAGGCTGTAAAAATAGCCGCAGGAGGGGGCAATGACAGCTCCCATTTTGAAGAGAATGCTATTATTTGTAGGGGAGAAGCCTTCCGAGGTAACCCATTAAATAATTGTGTCAACAGAAAAATTGTTCTGATCCAATCTTCTGTTCAGATGTACTTAGTAGTAATAAATACTAATTCACGTTTACTTTTCCACGACTTCAATTCTTGAAACATTTTGAAAATTCTGTGATTAGATTTTTTTTTCATAACTTGGTCATATACTTTAAAATCCTATTCAGATCTTTATTTATCAGCACTATGTAATTTATTGATGCCCCTGTGCTTTGTTTTTTATGATATCAGTACTTCTCCAAGTCTGTAGTTAGGAACTGTCTTTGAAAAAGAGACTTATTGTAAATTTCTAGAGAAATTTCTATGTGTGTTTCATTCTCTGTATTTTCAGTCGGTGTCATAAATTGGGCTTTTTGCTAGTACACTGCATCTAAATGGCGTAGTTGTAGACAAAAAAATTGCTGCTTGTTTTTACATTTTTCATGCAGGTTTGAAATAAATCCATTAGAAATATTAAAAAAAGGTTGTTTTTGTTGTTATTGTTTTGGACAGGGAGAGGAGGAGAAGTAGATTGTAGAAGAAAGGCAGAGAAGAGGAGGAAGAGACATATGAGAAAATTAAGGGGGGAGAGAAACAGAGTAAGGGGAGACTGGTAGAGATAGAATTGGAGGTAGTAAGAGGGAGAGGGCATTAAAAAAAATTTTAATTTTCAATCCGTTGAAATTTGATTTAAAGGGATAGTTGAGTTCTGTTGCAGAGGACGCTACACAAAATAATTTTTTGTGAGATAATAAAAGACTGAGTGTCAAAATTTGAAAGAACATACAATTTAAATGACAAAATCAGTTCAGAGACGCCTGGAATATCCATAAACATAACCACTTCTAAAATTTGTGTACCACCACAAATATTAGATAATTTGAAAAAGCCGTTGAAAAAACAAAATAGCGCCTTTTACGTTTTTTGCCGATGTTGGCATTTTCGTGTTGGTTATATTACGCACAACCATGTATTGCTATTCTTAATTAATTAACGGTCACCATATTTGTTTTAAAGTGGAGTTGAATTGGTATGATCGTATTTGCTAAATTTCACGAATTTGGGGGTCTAAAATTAACTTTGTAGCAGTTTTAGGTCCTAAAAGGGCACTAGAAATGTCGTAGATAATAAGAGCATCAACATGACTAAAACGAACTACCACTTTTTTGCTACGATGCATGACAAGTGTTTTATTGCAATGAAAATGTGAAAACTTCTTTGCAATTGGACGTAAGTTACAAAAAATTGACAACAAAATCAGTTTATGAATTTTAAAGATTTTAAATATTCTAAATCTAAACTAATCCCTAATTCTAGGATACTGGTGTATTTGTTGATACCCATTATTTCAAAACATCAAATACGCTTGTATACACTTAAAGTACGATTACTACATTGTCTAATAAACATTTGAGAAATTTACAAAAAAACAAATTTTATAACCAGTAACTAATAAAAAAACAGGAAAAAATCAATCAGGAAAAACTCTGGAAAACCTTTGGATCCACTTTTCCAAAATAGACATCACAAATCATTTCTATATCCATAATATGATACCAAGTAGATGAATATAAGTAGTAGGCGTAAGCGTAGAATGGTAATTGGTAATTAGTGACAATTATACTGAAGCACTCAACCAATGTATGCAAAACAGATGCATACAAAAAAAACTAAAAAACTAAGAGTGTTACCAGAATGAGCAGATTTCTGTGACATACAGCAATTATTTATTGTAACATACCGTATCTGTATTAGTATTTAATAAAACAGTTGTACGTTACACATTATAGCATTTGTTTCAAAGAATACAAACATTTACAGTTAAGTTTCATAAACAACATGACGACATAATACAGAAATATGAGAACAAATAATAAATTGCAATAAGAATGTTTAATCATTTCTACTATGTTCGTAAATTGCATACAGGGGGAAAAAAGACGTTATAGCTTATACACGTAGGAATATATAATTCTCAAAATATAAGAGCAATAAAAATATGTAGTTACATGGTTGGTTAGTAAGCAAATAACTACCGTTGGTGAAGGTGATGGGACAAACTATCACTTCCGAGGCGATCTGGATGTAGCTCTCTTTCCGAAGCGAAGCTGAGGAAAGATAGCGTATACATTCTGATCGAGGAGGAAGTGATAGTTTGCCATCGCCTGAAACCAAAAGGTGATTATTTGCTTTATATTCCACACCTAAAACAATTTAACTACAAAAAGAAAAGGACGTGTATGCATCTACATGAAAGACACCAGGCCCAAATTCACACCAAAAAAGGTAAAATGTTAACACAACCCCTTGAGGGTATGGTGCGCGCATGTTTGCTTTAATTGCGCTCATTGGTAATGCGCGCTTAATTACGCCTGTTTTAGTGCGCTTTTGGATAATCTTCAGTGAAAGTGCGTTGCCCTTTGTAGATAGTACCTCTATCTTCAGTAAAAGTGCGTTGCCCTTTGTAGATAGTAGTACTATCTACAAAGGGCAGCAAACTTTTTGCTTCTCCCATCAATGATGGGCGAACTATCTTTGATCACGTGATTTATTTATGACCAATCGTAGAGCAAGATTCTTAGTATGTGGAATATAATGTAACTTAGGACTTAAGACAGATAAATAGTAGTATACTATCACAAGCAGCTGCAGTAGTCACAGCAGCAGATTATTATAGCAATATCTATATGTGTGACTGTGAGCTTAATATTTATCAACTCGGAAGAACAGCAAACTGTCAGCCTTAGACAGTCATATAAATTTACTTTAAAAAAAATACTATCGGTCTATTCAATCACTCGAGCTAACCTGAAAGGATAAACCAAACTCATTTTGATGAAAATTATTTCATTCCAGTTTATGTCGGTCATGATGTTCTCCTTATGCCATACGGAAGAGTTTACTAACCAACGCAAATTCTGAAAATGTTCAAATTATGCAAATAGCATCTTCCATTTTTATAAAATTCACATTTTCCAATATTTGCACCATCTAAAGTATATTTGATGGTAAACAGTACCGGTAAGTCAAAATGAAGATATCAATTTCATATTGTTTTTAATGAAGGCAAATTTGCATATATAGATGCATTTCTGTAGAGAAGACTAAATTCCTTTTTCTTTATACGAAACGCTTGCGTTCAATGTGTCTGCCATGTTTACTGATATTGAGACCATAAATTTGGACACTTGAATTAGTAGTATTTCGATCAGAAATTAGATGAAAAAATATGAAAATATGATTTCCTTTCAAGATATTTGCTGCACAAGATTTGCTGCACGGAGAGGACCTACAGCCGTCGTTCCTCTGATTGCTTACTTAAAAGCATTTATGCTTTCTTAGCAGTCAGGTAAAATAACCACTACTACCACTACATAAATCACAATTTTGAAAGGGGTGGTAAACTAGCTACCTCCTTTACATCCGTTTCTTTCTTTTAAAGACAACTCTCCCTGTTTCGTATTTACCTCTAATTTGCTGACTTTGAGTCTAAATTTGTGATATAAAGCACATCTAGTATTTGATTTGATTTGATTTGATTTCTGCATATTTCCAAATACAATAACTGAATAACAGAGAACATATAAATGTAAAGTCTAATACAAATTATACAAACAATTTCAAAAATTAAACTTTAATTGGAAAGACTTTTTAATTCAATAACTAAACCTTTACTTTTTCAATGAGGGAAAATCATAGCCGAGAAGGTAAAAATTACATTTGGTGAAAAATATAGGGTAACAATTATAACTCATATTATAGGGTAACAATTGTAACTCATTTGTTTAAAAATAATAAAATATCGCGGTTGAAAAAAGCTTGGTGCATGAGACTTGTACCACTCCAAGAAAATGTCATGCTAAAAGGCATTACAACTTGCCAAGAAATCTTCATTTATAATTTTATCTCTTGTACACGTTCGTGAGATTTATTGTACATCAAAAGGCAGGAATTCATCTTGTTTTTCAGAATATGATTCCACACCATTTCTTTCACAATGCAAACGCATGACTAGAAATCAACTTTATCTTTATGCAAGAAAAAATACAGAAAGTAATAAATGTTTCTTAATTAATGAACGACAAAGTACTGATCCAATTAAAATTTCAAATGCTTTCAATGAGTACTACAGTTGTATATAGATGTAGTATACATAAGTATCAAATTGAAATAAATAAACCAAAGCTGGAGAAGGGGCTTGAAGATCCCCCCCCCCAACATTGTTGATGTTCTTCAAATAAAACAATAATATATTCAAATAAGACTCAAAACATATATTTTTTATTTTATATATTCACTAAACTATATTCAATGGAAATTCTAGGTTCGTAGGAAACTAAATATTTATATATTTTTGTATTTATTTATTGATATATTCATTATTTTCAATAAAATATGTTCAAATTAAATTCTAGGTTCGTAGAAAACTAAACATTATAGATCTTCGTATTTATTTATCGATATATTCAATATATTCACCAAAATATATTCAAATTAAATTCTAGGTTGGTAGAAAACTAAAAATGTAAATATTTCCATATTTCAGAGCATCAGATGGATATATTCAATAAACTATATTCAAATTAAATTCTAGGTTTGTAGAAAACTAAATATTTATATATTTCATATATTTCAGAGCATCAGAGAGATTTGCATTGCTTAGAACAGACAAGTTAAGGCTTAAGTAGCTGCCACATAGTGCCGGCTAAGCCTACCGTGTGCCACCATGTCGTTAATTTCTGATCTGGTTGTATAGATCAAAGAAATGTAACGCCTGAGGCCCCTGAAAGCTCATGGGTTTTGGCACTTTCAGGCATGTAGGCATTTAGAATTTTTAATGCTTAAGATCAGATTTCTTTTTCAAAAAATATAAACAAATTAAAAAGAATAAAAAGAATAAACAAAAATAATGGAAATTGCAGAATGCAGGATGTCCCAGAGTACGGGATTGTCCCACAAAAAGCGGAAAACTTAGGGCTGGTGCCACCTGCAGCAGAGGGGAAAAAAGAGAGAAAACACACGTTATATTATCATCATACAGATGTGTGTTTGAAGTTGGGACAAAAAACGGATTCCACCCTACCCACCCTAGGTCTAGAACATGTATATATCTGAAACAGATTGCAAAAGAATATTCATCATGACAAACTGTTGGAATCTGCTCACAATTTTCGCTGATAATATATAAGTGTGTCCATTTCATTTCTTCTTATCATCATCTCTTGGGGCGTTTCATAAAGCTGTGCATGAAGTTACAAATGACTTTACCAATGATTTGAATATGAAGAGCCAATGGGATGCCCAAAGTTTTACCTGACTTTTTATTAAAGTGTGACTGTATTTCCCATAATCTCAATTAAATTGTAGCCAAAAATATACTTTTGATTTGTTAATAATGATAAGGTTTATCTACATCTGCATATTACAACTTTAACTTCTGCAATCAAAAGGATTTGATATCCCCATTTAGCTCTTCATATTCCAGTCATGCGTAAAGTCACACACACACACTCTTCCCCTCCTTCTTTCTCTCTCTCTTTCTCACTCTTACCTCTCTCTCTCTCTCTCTCTCTCTCTCTAATCCCTCTCTTGCTTGCTCTCACTTTTTCTTCTTCTTCTTCCTTCTCCTTTTTCTCCTCTTTCCTCCCATCTCTCTCTCTCTCTCTCTCTCACACACACACACACACACACACACACACTCTTCCCCTCCTTCTTTCTCTCTCTCTTTCTCACTCTTACCTTTCTCTCTCTCTCTCTCTCTCTCTCACTCTCTCTCTCTCTCTCTCTCTGTCTCGCTGTCTTACCTGTGCAGCATATTCCCACATTTCTCTCCTTTCCAACATCATCCTCTTGCAATCAGGTTGTAAATGTACTACTTTCTCATCTAAAGCCTCCAGTAGACAGGACATCTCTGAAATAGAAAAACAAATTCAATAAATTCATCGAACTATAAACCATTAATAGCAGCACTGAAATAATGCACATATTTTGTATTGCCATCCTCTTCACAAAAGTGTTGTAGTCAAGCCCTGCCATGAAACTATATTTTAATAGCCCTGGCTAGGACTCGGACATAGTCATTAGCACAAAACCTATGGAAGGTTACATTTTCAGCAGCTTTGTGACTCAGAACTACGGGCCTTGACTACATCACTGGTTTACAAACTCCTATGATGTTCTTCTTAAGCACACTTGGGGGGGGGGGGGGTTATGAAAGGGGTATTGTACTTCCCACCATGACTACTACTACTTCTACTACTGAGTACAAAGATGATGATGATGATGATAATATAAATATAAATGATAATACTTTCACAAGCTATTTTTGCATACATAATGAGCCCCATGACCCTAAAATCTAATCAGTTCATTGGCTCTGCAAGATACATACAAGTCTGGAGTTTGATAGTAATCTATCCGTTGGTTCTACTGATAATACGTTCACAAGCTAATTTTGCATACATGAGCACCATGACCTTTGAACTTTGACCTCATGACCCCAAAATCTAATTAGTTCATTGGCTTTGCAAGATACATACATGTTTTGAGTTTGACGGCAATCCCTCTTTCGGTTCTTGAGATAACGTGATCACGAGAACGGGACGGACGGCTACTCCGGCTACTTTGTAGCGGAGGCATAAAAATACTATTAGTGGGTTTCTGAGTTGCACTGGTATCTGCCACACTTGACTCTCCCTTTAACTCCAGCCTTATCATCCCGACTTCAGCATGGCTGCTATAATAATAATAATATTAATAAAAACGGTGCTTATGAAGTGCTTTCCACCAAAGTCTCTAAGCTGCTTCTAAGAGGGTCATTGAAAGGATTATAACACTTACGTTGGCCCTGTCCTTGTGGGATGCCTGCACAGTAATGTTTGATGTCTAAAGCACAAGCCTTGTAGAGCAGAGGATCAACATGGATATCGGCTAGACCCTCACGGAAAAGATTTACCACTTGCTGTTAAACAAAACAAAAGTTAAAGAAGATTAAATAAAGACATTATCATTGTGACTAAGATGAGCCTTGATGCTCCACATTACCAGTTCCTGGGTTATCCATCTCCTTGGAACACTTCTCTTTGATGGTACAGAGGCATTACCACCATCCAGCGCAAAAACCATCACCACTTCTATCAAACACTCATCACCACCACAATTAACACCATCATCAAAACCACCACCATCACCCCCACTACCACCAAAACCATCATCATCATTACCATCACAACAACGACCACTACAACCACCCACACAATTACAACCAACATTATGACCAATGTGATGACCCCTGACCTGTTGGCATTTGCCATCCTTGATTTCGCTGAGATGAGCCTTGAGGCACTCCTCCACTCTACCGGTTCCAGGGTTATCCATCTCCTCGGAACATTTCTCTTTGATGGTAGTGGAGCAGTACTTGACCAAGTTGCGGTCCAGCCGGTAGTCCTCTGCACCTTCCTTCAACAACTGCACAAAATTAAAACATTGATAACAATAACGGCTACATTCATATCCCTATGTAGTGTAAGCTTCTACCAACCTCAAACTTAGTTTACAGGTTGGTATGATAAATAATTAAAGTTTTCTGTGTTATATATTCATATCAACTCCAGGGGGTAATCAAGGCACCTACAGAGCACTACGATCACCATGGCTTTAGCAAAGGTACCCTGCGATGCTGAGAGAATTCAAGGAAATACTTCCCACCAGGTACCTATTTAGTACACCTGGGATGAGAGTTACAAATACAATGATCTTTGTAATGAGTGCCGCTGCTGGAACTCGCGCAGCAAGCCATTTGATCCACAGCTCCGCCAAATATTAACTACTAGCTCCTAGACCACAACACCTCAACCAACAAATTGTTAAAGCAGGACTGCACTACTTGTAGCTACTTGTTCCCTCTATTTAGCAAACAATGCCTAAGCGTTGACCGTTGGTCCCCCATGATCCCCTTTTTCTTATGTTAATTGAGAGCTTCTTTGATGAGATAATCACCTGTCAGTGACCATGCAGGGAGGTCTAATCCCTCCTAGCCAAACTAGTGCAGACAGGCTTTAAGATTCACAGCGAGCGATGCACTATCATAGGTGCATCGTTTTGTAAAGAGTTTGAAAAACACGAAATCTGGTTTTGAGTCAATTGCAACACATTTTCGTATATTTTTCTCTCAAAACATGTTTGGCAATGACCAGCATGGATAAGCAAAACGGATGAGGGATTCACTCATGAGATTTGTTACCGTAACCTCAAATTATACCTATCATCGCAATCTAAAAGCTCTTAAGAAAAAATAACCTTGTAACCTGGTAATACTTACTCCACTCATATGCTTGTCACAGGCCGGACTTAACTTCTGTGATCAAGAAAAAACGAAAAGAGGAAAATATATTTCTGAACATCTTAGACACAACCAGATTTGTACTTTGAATGACATGCAAATTAAACATGGCCATCAGTAGAAGGAAGAGTGTGGCAGACGGTCCTTTCATCTTCTTTTCTCATCATTTCCCCTCACCATTTCCTCATCTCCCCCTTTCACCTCACTTATTCAATGGGTTGGGGGAGGGGAGCATATGCTGTATCTGGTCATGTGTAGCTTAAAACTTGGGCAAGTCTAGATATTTGTCTCATATGCTACCAACATCATTAACTCAATGCTTTATCAAATTTATAGCCCTACTAGAGAGCTTGGATCAGATGAATTACAAATAAAAGTAAACTTGCCTCTTAATTTTTGTTAGTTTTCTCTATTTTGGGTAACAAATGAACAGCAAATGTCCAAAGACCTTGGACTTGCATAAATACAAACTGAGTTCTACTCACAGGTTGTCTCTTGGAGAACTGCCCTCTGAGGCAGCCGATGATCTTTCCCTCCATGGCAGTGGGGTTATACTTCATCTCCATCTCCACGTCTTTGCAGAACTTTGGAATGTCCATCTTGCAGGCCTTGCGCAGCAGAGGATTGAGCATGATGTTAGAGTTGCGCTCTATCTGCCGCTTGTTCAGAACCATCCTGCATCTGTGGATCGAGGTAAAGAAGAAGGAATTCAGCCTTTAGATGTCTGCGGTTATTACAGTCAAAGTTCTCTATTGAGGCAAGCCAAGCTAAATGGAGAGAGAGAGAGAGAGAGTGGCCACTGTAGGCTGGTGGCCTTTCTAGACAGGTTCTACAACAGAAATTTCTTTCTTATACAGATCAGATGGGATTGGTCATTTGTGTAAGCTTGTGTTTGTGTGCGTGCATTACTTGGTTTTTTACAGACATGTAAATAGATCAGATAGGATTGTTTTTTACAGGTGTGTATCCATCAGATATGACCCGACCTTTAATGTCACCATCCAAAAGCGTGACTCAGTCTAGAACCGAGGTTCGCCGAATCAGTTTGTAGGCGAAAAACAGAGAGCTGACTGTACCACAGACATTACCGCTAGACCAACCCACATCTCCCTATCATATGATCCCCTCCCCCCCCCTTTTATTATCAAGATCTGTTAGAGTTGAGTCTTACCTTGGTTCTGTATCAGGATCATCCTTGTGCTCTTTCAGACAGTCAATCAATTTATCAGGGTCTACTTCTTTACACTTGGTCTGGAAAACATCAAGAATCAAAGGAAACAGGAATAACATCTTCATGAATCATTTAACATATCACCTGTTATGGAAAGCCTTTCTAAAGACGTTTTTATTGTAAACCATTACACTTTTATACCATATTATTAAGTTTTAAGGCCTATTTTAAGGCAGTTCAAGTAATGAAAACGAGTTTAGGAATCACCATCACACTGAATAGAAAAAATCATGGAAAAGTGAAGAAGACAGCATGTAAAATATAAGGATCTATTCAATAGGCCGACTGGTATCATAGTGCCAGAGATAGAAGCAGATGGACAGTCTTGATCACTAATGTCTGGAAAAGACAAAGCACCTAGCAAGCTAGCAAGCACGCTAGGTATACATGTGTGTCTTTAAAGTTGATACTCTAAGCAAATAAATGTCCCTTAATTTGTTACCTACGGCAAGTATATGTTATTTTTAAGTTTTTCAATTACTTAGTATATCACAAAAAAATTCTGTCTACTCGAAATCCTCAATTGAAATGTCTAAAATATCCGCCTCTCTTTGCATAGAAAATCAGTCACGACGCTGGTCTACTATTTATGACCTCACGTCCGGGAGAGAGTATATTCACGTACCCGGATGTTCCATAGCAAACATGTGCAGAGTGATACGATTTTCTGCATATTTTTGTTTCAAAGGCTGAAAAGTCTAATAAATCATAATTCTATGTACAATTCTTTACCTTCCCCTAGTACTTCATAGTATTAATATCAATTCCCCTTTTAAAAATTATGACATATACATGCCAACGATGTGCTATTAGTCGATATTTTCACCATGTAATTTTTGTTTTGGTGTTGAAATCGGCCCAGGCACGGAGTGAACAGTAGCTGTCTACCCATGCACAGTTCATTACCATACACTACAGCGATCTCCCGATGGTTTCTTCTTCCTTTTTCCCATGTCTTTCGCCTTCCTTGGCCCTGAACATCCTTCATCTACCAATTCTGACACCGGTAGTCAGGAGCAAGTCTTTGTTAGTTGTTTTTCTTAGCTGGCAACGTCGCTTTCATTCTCTTGCAATTGCCGATAAACATATAACTAGCGCACGTACGTTCCATCACAAGCAAGCAGCGCCTAGAGCAGCGGCTTGGTCTTACCTCCCGATTCTGCTCGCTCCACGAACGTTCATGCAAGAGCCGCATCACTCGCCAAAATATTATAGAGGAAGCGCGCTTGCATGATCTCGTTCAAGTTTGATATTTTACAACATAAAATGTTTAACTGGTACTGTATCCTTTTTTGAGGCAGTCACACACATCTATGATAAGTACTATCATAGTTCTAAACCTATTCGTTTTACAAAACTGCTCATGTACATCTGATGACAATATAATGCATCCGCCTATTCATAAGTGCACGATTTTTAACTTTAATTCCTAAGCAGTAAACTCGTCTTAAATCTCTACCAAATAGGTGAATATGAGGATATAAAAAGAAATCAACGACTGGAAAATGTTGCTTCGTTATTCTTCATTCAAATGAAAACAGAAAATCCATCAAATATACTCCTTAACAACAACAAATCTAAGCTCTGACAGGATAGCATTTACGTAGGGATATCACTGCCATTCACTCTCACTGAGCCCATGACTCCCGTTCGTGACGTCACGGATAGAGGCCCGACTCTACGTGCACTTCCGGGTTTCAGACTTAGATATTTTGGTAGAGTTTACTCGAATAAATTCATTATTCTAAACTTGTTTTGTCGGGTGGACACCATTTGGTGTTATTATGGGGGTTAAAAGCTTTCTATTTATGTAATTATCTCAGTATTTGGGATTGTCTTAGAGTATCAACTTTAAGGAACAAGAACAATGAAGACAAGTGATGTACCTCGATGGTTTTCTTGCAGGAATGCATGAGAGCATAATCAATGTCAGGTTTGGCAGCCATCTCTTTCTCCCTGTTGAAGACCTTACCGTGGCAGTCATTGCCCAGTTCTTCCTGGTGGGACCTTAGGCACTCCATCACCCTGGCATTGCCCTGGGTCACCGTGGCGCAAAGCTTGGTGACTTCCGTGCCACACGCTTTCCTGAGCTCGGGATCCAACTTGATGTTTTCATTCTAGAGAAGCAAAATGGGTATCCTTGAATATACTTCAAATTGCAGAACTTCACACAACACACACACAAAAAAACAACTAGATGGAACTTTGACTTGAGCGCAGTCGAAAATGATGCCTCCGTCAGAGCAATTTTTCAAACCAAAACAGAAGAAATTTTTCAAATTGAAGTTTGATTGTAATCCATTAACAGCTTCTCAGAATATCGTAATTACAAGCTATTTCTCGTATACATGTATGACCCTTTGATCTTTGACCTCATGACCCCAAAATCTACTCAGTTCATTGGCTCTACAAGATACATACATGTCTTGAGTTTGATGGTAATCAATCCATCGGTTCTAATGATAATGCGATCATAAGCTAATTTGGCATACATAATGAGCCCCATGACCTTGACCTCGTAACCCCAAAATCTATTCAATTCATTGGCTTTGCAAGACACATACATGACCTAAGTAGGGCAGGAATCCATCACTCAGTTCTTGAGATAACGCGATCATGAGCTATTCTTGCATACATAATGAGTCCTGTGACCTTTGACCTCGTGACCCCAAAATCTAATCAATTCATTGGCTCTGCAAGTTACATATATGACCAAAGTGTGGTAGGAATCCATTAGTCGGTTCTTGAGATAACGCGATCACGAGAACGGGACGTACGGACGGACAACCCGAAAACATAATGCCTCCGGCTACTTCGTAACGGAGGCAGAAAAACTCTTTCACCCAAAAATAGTCTTATAACAAGCCTGAGTACATGGAACCAGTCGTCTTTGAGGAAGTTTCCCTCCTAACATGACTCAAACCTGAGCTCTACTTGACCCTCCTCAACCCCTACATGACTCCAATATAGCCCTAGCCTCAAGGTCGACCCCTACTTGCATGGCACCTACATGATCTCAACATGACCCCAATCTAACCCCATACGACCTCTACTTTACTCTACCATACGGCACTCTGGATCTACAGGTGGTTGTAAGACACTATCACACACAGCTGGCTCAGACGATTGATGATAAAGGGCCTAGTGACCCTACATACCCCCACCGTGACCCCAATTTAACCCCATACGACCTCTACTCGACCTCTACAAGACCCTCACTCACCCTCTGAAGTAACTCAAACTTAAGTTGTGAGCGGCACTCTGGATCAACAGGTGGTTCCTTTTGTTGTAAGACACTATCACGCACAGCTAAGGTCAGGCAATTGATGATGGAGGGCCTAAGGAAAGAATAGAGGTATAGGAAAGTAAAATGTCTGTGCGGCAAAGAGTATGCCGCAGGACCAGTCTGCGGCAGAATGAAACTTTGCTCCAGACTTGCCGCATACCAGTATGTCGCAGGAACAGTCTGCGGCAGAATGAAACTTTGCTCCAGACTTGCCGCATACCAGTATGCCGCAGGAACAGTCTGCGGCAGAATGAAACTTTGCTCCAGACTCGCCGCATACCAGTATACCGCAGGAACAGTCTGCGGCAGAATGAAACTTTGCTCCAGACTTGCCGCATACCAGTATGCCGCAGGAACAGTCTGCGGCAGAATGAAACTTTGCTCCAGACTCGCCGCACATACCAGTATGCCACAGGAACAGTCTGCGGCAGATCTGCGGCAGAATGAAACTTTGCCCCAGCTTGATCTTTTAAATTCCTGTTTTATTTGTCTTTTTAGCTTCGGTCAAACCAAACAATATGTAATTTGCTTCAGGTTCTAACTGGTACCATGAGAGGAATTTGTTACATAACGAGGACACTGAGGAATTAAAAGACTATTTCAAACGTTTGTTGTTGTGCTATGTGATCTATCTTCAGCCCCACTAACTCACTTTTTTGTGATCTTGTGTAATGTGTGCAGAGTAGCATATGGATCTGTGACTCTACTCTGGACTATGTGTATGCAGTTATTGTATTTTTACCTCTACCTCTACTTCTACATTGTGTTACCCACATTTGTAGAATTTTTGAAGCAATTCTGCCTGTTCTAGCTGTTTTTACTTCAAGGTGCTAGAATGAGGCAATGCATGGCTCTCCAGCAGCCTTCCTGCAAGACTGCATTATAAAGATAATATGTCCCTTTTGCAGCCAACATCAAATTCTGTAGAAATTTGAAGGAATTAAGAATATATCATGTATGTCCTATATGTGAAATTTAAACGTTAGCAGTGTCCTAATATTTGAATTATGCAATGAAACCGTTTACTTGTTAGCCTGCACTGTCAGACACTATTGGGTGACCGACTGGCATTTTTACTTCTTTCGTAATAACATGAAATGAGCTGTAAAGGGTACATGCATGAGCATTTGCCTACATCAATAACCCACTTCTTGCAATGGCCAAAATTAAACTGATTGAATCTTTGCACAGCATAAAACGTACAATCATTCAGTAAAATGGTCTGAAAATCAGACTAATACTATTACTAATACATTATTTTCCCACTTAAAGACATTTCCAAGCCCCCTTTTTTGGGGGGAAGTTCTAAATTAGTATTATCTTTCAAATGCCGTTGGAATTTAACCTTTTAATTTGTTTTGGCCTGCAAATGGGACATAGTACCTTTCACTGGTGTGGATATGAAAGAGTATGCAGAAAGTATGCAGCAGTTCTATATGGGATATGAATATTTATGCAGACTCTTTGTCATAAATAGCTTTGAAAGCGTGTGTTGTGTCTTCTATGATGACCTTCCAAATGAAAACAGCGGCAGTTCTTGAGGGTTAGGAGGGGTGATCAAGCCCCCACCCCCACTTCTCAAATTTCTTGAAGCCTCCATTTTGAGCATCATTTCTATGAATATTCATGACAAAGAGTCTGCGGCAGATCTGCCGCAGACTCTTTGTCATAGCCTTTTTATGAATATCCATAATATGCGGCAATGGTGGGGCAAGTCTGCAGCAAAACTAATTTGCATGTGAAAAAGATGACTGTCTGCGGCAGGCTCATTTCTTTCCTATGGTTAAAGTAGATATTCATTAAATTTAATAACTAATTTTATGTTCATTTTTGCAAAGTTGAAACTTTGATTCAACAAGGTTATCAAAATTCAATGCTTGGAAACATTCGAAGTAATGATTATTATAAATTACACAACGCTTAAATACAGCCCCGGTATAGCACCTGAAGAGCTCTCCGAACGCTGCTGAGATTGTGTGAGATCACAGTATGGACATGATTTGCACAAGCAGACGATGTCCCATGACATCTCACACATTTTCAGTGCCTGTGTTTTCATCTTTTCTTGAGTTCTTTCTCTTACTTCACTACCGTCAGGCTAAATGTATAATCTATTGCCTCACTTTAAACCCTGCGCATGGTTTTATTTTGATGACAAATGCAGCGATACAAAAATAAAGGAATTTGTCGCTTGTAAACAAAATAAGACGCCATTGTATATTCAGCTGCACACACCGCGGTATGTTCGGTGTTCCAAGAGGGAACAAATGCCGTCCTTAGTATCACTCCGGGGGGTTTTCAATTTGAAAGTCTGGTTTCTTTGATTGTTAATTAACCCCTATCCTGTGTATTTACAAGCAAAAGATTTTGGTTTTCAGAATCAGGTCATATCCCCTTTTGAATGGTTTGACATGCCATTACATTTATATACACTAAATTCATTATAATTTGACAAATAATAGCTTTGCAATTATGTTCATTCTTTATGGGATGTCGTCTGCTTGGGCAGGATTGGTCCATATAGTGACGTCATTAAAACATCGTTATTTTTCCGGCGAATCTCTCGTAAATCCCAGCTGCTATGGAGGTGGTTGTATTTGTATTTTTATAAATCACCCAATATGTAGTTGACCTAAAACTTGTACGATGGCCATCTGTTAGCTTACCAGTTTCTAGTGATACATTAGTTGACATATTTGTGATTTTTTTTTAATTTCACTTTTAAGGGATTGGTAGTGAAATGGGGCAGCAGTGGGTCGATTGACGCTAGGGCAAGTCATAGAAGATTTCTTGTTCACTCGTGTCTCAGATAAAATGGTACAATGAACGTAAATCATCGAGTGACATTTTGAGCATCATTCTACTGAGCAATTCCTTGCTCTTGATGGGCTAACAACTTCATTCAAACTCCAGATAAACTTGAATCTTTGGTTTGAATTGTTACATAACTAGTGGTCATAAACTTTGGACTTGCAATGCAAAATAATTTGCTTCCTTTCAATAAACAAACGATCTTTGTGAAAAGAACGGTCACATGCTCCAAGGTTTAAAGGAATCATACTGCTGGCATCTAAATGTTTGTTAGGAGTCCTATTACTGGCAATACTAACAAATATTTCTGCATAGTACATTAAATATCTGAATCACTTGCGGATACATACAAAGACAGAAGGCCTGAAAAGGATAAGATCATAATGTGAAAATGCACAACTCCTTTTTTTTGTTTTTAATAAAACGATACACTGTTAAGAAAATTATTGAAAACTTGAATGCAGATTTATAAATCATGTATTCTTGTATTAACTCACTTATCTCGGCTTCCTTTGCAGAGTTTAAGAACATCTTTGCGACAACTTTCCTTGAATTTGAAAGTGAATCGGTAATCTTTCAACTGAATCTGTAAATGCAAACAGAATGTATATATTGCAAACGGGTTATTTGTATTGAACTTTTCTTTTTTTTAAACATCAGTGTTCTTTAAAATGTCCAATGCAAGCCTGATATTTAGTATCCATCCATCCTTCCCTTTATCCATGAAACTTTCATTTAACATGATACTTACAATTTAGAAATGTTCAATACTAGCCTGATATTTAGTTATATCTAATCATTCATTCACTAACTAATGCATCCATCCATCCATCCATCCATCTTTCCCAGGGGTGATAATGAGCACACACACACATACAAAAAAAATCCAAAACCCTTCTAAAAAAAAAAAGGAAAAATCTCCCAAAAAAATTTAACAGGAAAATCAGCACCAAAAAAGATGAAATAATGAATCAGCAAAATCTGTAAAAATCTGGGAAATCAGCAAAAAATCAGGGCAAAATCAGTTTTAAGAAACTGAGCAAAAATTGGGTAATTATCAGGCCTGATCCTTCTCTTCATTGATGACCCATTCATCTAACAGGATACTTACAAGTTGGAAATGTTCAATGCTGGCCTGGCATTTTGCCTCCATCTCATCATCATTCTTGTGTTCTATCAAACATTTCAAAGCTTCTCCTTCATCAACCCTCATAGGTTTCAACTTATCCTAAGAGAAAAATAATACAAAAGTACAAAGACTTAGTTTAGCTTTTTTAAACCAATATAAAATAAGACAAACATATAAAAACAGAATTATAGTGATAATACTTTGGCCCGTATTCTGATGAATAATCAAACTCAACTTTTCATTAAAAGCTCTAAATTGTTTGATGTAAGTAAACTTTTACTATAACAGAGCTTTCAAAATTTATCATTTCTCTTTTTTATAAAAAAATAATTCTCCATTTTTTTAGCGATACAGTGTATATACTGACAATAAAATATTGATTCAAATCACATTGGAAACACTTCATTACAAATTTTATAATTTTAAAGACAAAACAAGCAATAACATTGCGAAAGAAGGTGCTTGGAGGAAATTGGGAAAGATCAACAATGTAGTACAGAAGAATTGGAATAAACTGAGAGGTCTCAGAATCACCAAAAGAATAAGAAATCGAATCGTCTTGCCGAGAGTCGCATAACATTGCACACGGAAATAGGTACATGTATACATATAGCTCCGTTTAGTCTCATTTCACAACGCCCCCTATCGTCAGAGTCAGCAGCCATACATGTTAGCCTATGGAATTGTACAAAAACAATTGTTAAAAATTCATTTTTTGTTTAAACGAAAATCACATCCACCACAACTTACGTTATCACTAGCTCTTTCATTGGAACCCTCATGTCCCATTGACTTTTGAAAGTTCACCCTCCGTAATTTGATCAAAATAGGTTGCAAGCTCGTCATTGCCTATAGTACACATGTGAAACAAGTCGAACTTTGGACTCAGTGTGCCAAGCGATTTTAAGATTATAGGTCAAGCACACGAAGGATAAGAAGCATGAATTATCATAGATCACTTCTGCTTGGTTCATTATGTCCATTTCATCCAACCCCCCACCGTCATTTTTCCATTTAGTAAAAGCAAACATTTTGCCGAGTTTAGCAAAAACATGAATATTCATGAACGGTCAGACAATACAGCCTTTTAGTATGTAACGTATAGTGAATGGGAATGGGCGATGATCCGTCCAGGAGGTAGAGGTCAGTGGTTTGTGCTGGCAATGTTCACGCGAGCGAAAATGAGACAATCGGAGCAATATGATGGGACTCTACAAGCACATGTGGCATGAAAGTTGATCAATTGTGCAGCTGTTTTTAGTCATGTTTGAAATAAGAAGAGGGTATTTGTGCATTTGAAAAGCAATCCTTTTCAGGGGCGTTCCTTCTATGATATTCTTCCGCACATGACGTGTACAGGAGAGTCACCACCCTTGCAGGTTAAGAACCCACTGCACTATTTGTATAAGAGTAGGGGGAAACCCCGGTGTATACGGCATCTGCAAGAATCTTCAGTATTGAAGGAGGCAGATTGAAGAGGAAGAAGAAGAAGAGAAAGCTCAGAAATGTATTTTTTCATCTTCACCACAACTCCACCTTCTTTTCTCACCTGGCAGAACTTCCTGAGCATTGGAGCGCATGCTGCGATGAGCTTCCTGTTCATCTGCACATCTTCTGCTTCTTCCACAGTGAAGTTGCCAACGGCTTGCCTGCACTTCTGCCCCAGATCATCCAGGTGGTCTTGAAGGCACCTCAATTCCTGGAAAATTAGAGTTTAAGCCTTCTAAGGTCAGTTTCCTAGTTCAGTAGGGATTCCGCACAAGAAATGAAATATTTCTATGATAATGAAAATCCAATGAAGTGCATTCATAAAATACACAATCAAGTAAGAGGGGGGGGGGGGGGGGCACGTGCCCCCCCCTAAAATTTCCAAGATCGGTTGAACTTTTTTAGACCCCTTTTTTTTTACCTCGATCGATTACATGTGCCCCCCCCCCCCCCCCCAAACATCGAACTTTGGCTACGTGCCTGGGTAAAAGGTCATTTGGTTTTAAATACATTACCTATTATTATGGTATTATGCAGACCACCTTTTGTGTGTCTGCATCAAAACGCATTTAATTTTAAAAATCTGTCACATCTGGCCACTGAAGAAGAGTGTGACACTAACCTGTTTTTTTTTTTTAATTCTTCTTTTTTGGACAAGTCATCGCCCTCCGCCTGCCGGATGGAGGGTATTTACGCCGTTTTGGGGTTATATTCACATAATATTTTGTCCCCGTAACATGAGAGTAATACTAATCGCTTCATTCTTTTAATTAAATGTAATGTTAATTGTTATAATTGTGTTAAGTGGGGGCATGCTACAAGGGTCCTGTCTCGCACCCCGGGGCAACATGTCTGACACGGCCGGTTGTAGCAACTACTCCGAAGATCAAGATACTAATCTTGATCTAAGGAGACACGAAGGAAGGAAATGAACCTAAATTGATGTTAAAAGTATAATTTCAGTTGATAGTTGGTCTGCTCAAATATTGATAAAAGAAGAATATATAATTTGTGTTTTCTGTTGTACGCAGAAAACCTAATTTTGTATTCTTTCATCATTATTCGACTTTCACATTTGTTTTGAAAATCCTTGCAGAAATGTGTCTTAAATGCAGCCTCTTTCACATTGTGATACAATCTAAATTAAATTTTTGCCATCAAATTTTGTGGGCTCCCAGCACTTTAGAGGAGCTTTAAACAAGATATTTATGTCCTTTATTTTTCTTGCAAGTCTAAAGACAACAGACTTTTTTTTGCTAACCTCTCCTATCTTGGTCTTGTCGTTACAGTGCGCGCCAAGATCGACCCGGCAGTTCTCTTCTATCCTTGGGTTGAGGTGCACGCTCACAGCCCTCTGGCGGAGAACACGGTGGACTTGGTCAGCACAACGGGATTGAAGCTGAAGTACAAAATGAAGGAGTGTTAACAGAGGGGTACTATGCTTGCTCGCTCTATCTCTCCCTATTTCTATCTTTCTACCTCTTTCTCTTTCTATCTCTCTCTCTCTCTCCCCCACCCCCTCTCTCTCCCCCTCTCTCTTTTTCTCTCCATCTCTCTCTCTTCCCTTCCTTGTCTCTCTATATCTCTTTCTATCTATAAATCTATCTATCTCACTCTCTTCCTCTCTCTCTTTTCAGGTCATCACATTCAATCTGTGCTAGGCAACTGTTGAGAGCCACAGGATGATAACTCTGTATAAAGTATGTGTCAACGCTCTTCTTGCCTTCAGCGGACAAAATCAATGACCAACTCTTGCAATCACCGTTACATGAAGGTACATTCAGCCCTTCACATACTAAAGGATGCATGGCAAGGAAATTCTTTAGCAAATGTACCGTTTGAATTATACAACATTTTAAAGGTACATGAGTAAAAACCCTTCAGGTTTTCAAAAGACAAGAGAGGGTTCTTACAGATGCCTCATGGTCAGCAATGAGTTCTTAAGTTCAGAGCCACAAGGGGGCTCACGCTATGTAAAGTATATGAATTAATGCCCTCTTGGCTCTCAGCGGGGAGCATACTTACTGGTTGGGAGTGGTCATGGAGATGACGATGAAGACAGGAGAATACAAGTCCGCTGGGGGTCTCTTCCTTTCCAGTCCACTTCTCCTGGTAGCAAAATGTGGTGGCATCCGATTCACAGTTTTTAAAGAGAAGAGGGTCTAGCCTATAGAGACAGGGAGAGAATGGGCAAAGGTGATCATGCAGTGAGAACAAATTGATTGGGTGGTATTCTGGTAGCGCGTACTAAGTTAGCACGTACTAAGTTAGTTCACACTTTTATGGAATGCCTGTTGTCAACTCATTTACCCTTTACAGATTATTTTAATCCTTCAATGAAAAGTGTCTAAAAAATTAATTTTGCAATGAAATGGGAGGAAAAAGAATAATATACGTATATGAACTGAATTTTAACAAAGTCTTTGGTAGATTATCTTTGTCATGAACATTGAAGGAGGAAGATGAAACCTAGCATTCCATAGAAGTGTGAACTAAAATGATGGTAATCATAACGTACTATAAAAGAATGTCATGCTACTCATGGGCCACTTTATTATTCACGTATGCACGCATAGTGGATAGCCAAGGAGAGAATGTGTCCTGAGAACCTCCTCTGTCAGTATTCTGGATTCTTTGAAGTTCTTTAAGTGTCATTTCGTGATTGAATGGATGTTTTTGTAACTATATGTATGATAGTCCCTGTGCCTGTGACATGAAGCTACCACTAGTGGACGGCCTTACTTGTGTATGTATTTCTGTGTAACGACAGCAGCAGGGAGCAAGCAATTGACTGCTGACAGCCCTGCCACTGATGCAGGCGGTTGTTGTGGCAACACTGCTTCTTCCTTGCGCTGTCAAAATGGGCGGTCGCTGGTCGCGTTAGGCAGGGGGTCGTTACAAGCGGGTTAGTTAGTACATGACTTTTCTGTGGTGGAAATATTAGTGGTCATTATAGACAGGTGGACATACAGAGAGGTGGTCGCTAAGGCAGGTTTGACTGTACCATAAAGAAGACTGAAAACAAGACAACTCACCTGAAATTCCTGGAGATGAAATATTGTATTTCCAGAAGCTTTTCAGCACAGTAATCCATCATCTGGCTATCTTCAATATTTTCCATTAAACAAGACAGAGTTCTGTGGGAACAAAATGCAATAATATGGATTATGGGGAATGAAAATAGCAACCATGCCATCAAACTTGGGATTAAATAACAAAATAAATGCCACCAATAATAATAATAATAACAATATTTGAAACACGCAACATATCCATCTCTTAGAGATGCTCAAGGCGCATACAAATAAAGAAAAGCTTTGAATTTGATATGTAGATCATTCAGCTTGATGTGTTCTGTGTTTTCCTCTAAGAATCTATTGAGAGCCTTGCTTAATTAGGGAAAATTGATAAAATGACAAACAGTCATGGCAGTCATTCTGACATCACTCCGAAATAAAAGCTGGTAAGGCCTTTTCCCTGACTACAATTCACAGCGATTCAATTTGTCTATACTAATGACTGTACAGAAGATTTTTACTTTTAACTGTTATATAACTAATCTTATAATCTGGATACACGTATGAATGAAGTCAGATCATGTGGAGTTGGGCTGACTTATACAAGATATTTCTGCAGATGGTACTACTGACATGATGTATTAAGGTCCAGAGGGGCTGACTAGACATTTCCTCCCTGAGGTCTAAAGGTCACAGCATTAGGTTCATGTTTATGACTAGGTTCAAAGTTGAGTTCAGGATTTAAAGCTGGGACTGTGACAAGTGCCAGACATTGACCATTGAGCAATCATTGCTGGAGCAACTATTGCCCGCAGAGCAATTATTGTTGGGGTTGTATGCTCCCATGACAATTGCTGTATGGTAATTTCCTACACTAACCAAATTCTTGACTTCAAAACATAAACTGAAAAATAAACCTAACCTCCAAACTCTAATCCTAACCCTAAACCTCCCCTACAAACCCTAGTCCTAACCCTTTACCTTTGGTGAAATAAAGCCAGGAGCAAACATTGGAATGCCATTATGTAAGTAGATGTGGTACAATTCTAAGGATACCTACTTGGCATTGGTTTTCTTTGGGCACAGTGTAGCTCTGGTCTCCTTACAACCTGACATTTGCTTGGGGTCTTACTTAGAAAAAAAATAATGGGCTATGGCATTTGTCACACTTGGGTTCTAAGGCAGGTTTATGGTTAGGGTTAGCATTATGAATAGAGATGGGTTGAGTATTGAAGCTAGGAATTTAACGAGTCCAATAAATCGATCGTGGAGAAATGATCACGGGAGCACCCTATGATGGAGCACACGTTGTACAATCCTAGGGATACCTACTCAGCATCGTCTTTCTTGGGGCAGAGAAGGGCTCTGGACTCCTTACAAGCATTGCGAAGAGCGGGGTCTATTCTGTAGTCTGATCCAGCATCAGCCTCTTCCACAAGGGTAGACAGCTGCAAAACAAAAGTCCATTACATTGTTACACATTTGGGGTCATAGGTCATTTAGTCAAAGGTCATATATATTTGATTTGATTTGATTGATTTATTTCTGTTTGATTTTCTTTTTCTTTTGCATTTTTACAAATATATAACAAACAAAAACATTGCAAATTTTACACATTTCAAAAGTTGACTACAAATAGCAATTGTGTTACTAGTTTTTCCTGTCACTGCTGCCATTTCATGCTATGCAACAAAGACCCACAGAACAAGCGTTATCATATTTTTAAAAGTTGTATTGTGTAGGGTATGGCCACAGATTCAATAGATACTCATTACCGACTGGAGTGGTATATACGAGTAGAACATGGAGGCACCCATAGAGTTTAAACATACAAAGTAAAACAAGAAGTGAAGTCTTGTAGGCTGCATTTAAACACAAACCATACATTTTGTGTGATGTCTTAATATATTTGGAATGAAGACCTCTCTCGACTTAGGTCTTTACATACAGGTGGTCACTCTGTGGCAGGTTGAGAAGGAATCACTCACCCCCTTCTTGCATTCAGCCGATATACCTCCCTTCTTAGCCAGCGCCATGAGGCAGTGGATGGTCTTTCCCTCTCGTCTCAAGCCCTTGCACTGGACATCAATCTCACTGGAGCAGGCCTTGACGAGCCCGGGGTTGATCATATAGTCGGACATGATCTCCTTGCGGGTGTCGGTCAGCTCAGCCTGGCATTCTCCGCTGATTTTGTTTCCTAGAGGGAGGAGGAATCGGGATGGTCAAAGGAATATCCTCAGTGGGGTCAGGGCTTTAAAGTGACTTGGTAACATTGCTTCAGATTCTGAAACAAAATCCTGGGTTTAGCTCATGCTGCAATCATAATTATAAAACTTTAGGACAGTCAGGAATCCCATGACGTTTACAAGCCGATTGCCTGTCTGATTATCAAGATATTTATGATTGGAATTCGAAATTTCAAAAACCATTTCCTAACGGTTTTTATAACACTACAGTCCTTTGGGAAAAATGAGTATGGTAAAAACCGGTCACTCAAAATTGTTTACTTTCTTGAGGCACTTCATGATTATTTTGAAGCGCAATTTTTGTTGCGATGGTGATAGAATCTAAAGTGATGCAATTGTAAATAATAAACTCTTTATGTTGTATAGCTCCCTCTCAAGACTGATATTAATTTAGCTTTAAACAATGTGTTATGACTACAATGGACCAGTTTCCTATTCCCGTTTGGAAATTATATATCAGATCTGCATATTCTGAGATTTTCATGGTCGCAGCTACCATGGAATGGCCTTAGGCGCTATTTGAAATATTTGAAATTTACCAGGAACACCAGTAAATTTTGTTTATTCAATTTCTTGAAAGCAAAAGTGTTTTAGGGGCTAAACTTTCTAGTGCTTATAATACATCCACAGGGGCATCCAAATATATCAAACTTTCAAAGAATTACTTTCCATCCAATTTTCAAAATTTCCTAAAACTTTGCACTACCTTTAAAAATAACTACTATACATTTGAAAATGGAAAATTTGTGCTGAAATTTGAATTTGACTAACCTTCTCTGCCAGCAGTTTCCAAGCATATCAAAATTTCAGCCAATTTGACCTCCTTGGTTGTGGCTGCTGTTTCCTGACATCGAGCTAACTGTATCTCCTTCTTGCACCGACGCTGCAGCCTAAAGTTCACCTTGTAATCCTGGGCAACAACCTTCTGCCGGGTAGTAAGCTTCTCTTTACACTGTTAAATCAAAAATCAAAGCACATCAAATCAAGTCAAATGCAATCTGAAGATTCAAGGGAGGCAAGAAAAGTGATCTTCATAGGCAGGTGGCCTTTGTTACATGTTTGCAATGAGAACCACTATTCAAGGGGGAAAACGTGGTCTTTACACACAGGTGGTATAAACTGTCTGATGCAGGAGGCCATTTGGGTACAATGTATTAAGCAGTTTTTTCTCGCCAGGGGGGGGATTAATTTAATGAATTTCATCAATCACTCATTGATTGCAAATTTAACAACATGCACAAATATTTCCAGCGGTTAATAAGGCATGACAAATTCACAAAATCAAGCTCCGTTGCATGTAGCACACAGTGTATGTACAGTAGCACAAGCCATCAATGGGTCATGCGGCGCAATTGGAGAACACACTGATTATAATGGGGCACTTCAATAGATTAATTTAATTTATTTCTCCTGAAATAATTCTTATATTATGACGTTTAGGATACTCAGTAACGAGTTCATGCTTCACAGAAAGAGAATGGAAGTAATTGCAAAGCATTAATGGAAGTGGTTATGGCTTAAAGGGATTGGGTAACTTTGTCTCAGATTCTGAAATAAAATCCTGAATTTAGCTCATGCTGCAATGATAATTATAAACCTTTAGGTCAGTCAGGAACCCCATGATGTTTACAAGCTGATTGCCTGTCTGATTATCAAGATATTTATGATTGGAAATCGAATTTCAAAAATTCGTTTTCCTAGCAGTTTTTATAACACTTCTGTCTATTGGGGAAAATGAGTATGGTAAAACCGGTCACTCAAAGATTTTTACTTTTTTGAGGCACTTCATAATCCTTTTGAAGCGCAATTTTTTTAGGGCTTCAATATTACACCATATCACAGACACTGATAACACGTAGGGTCATGCATCTCAGATTTAACATCGTTAAACAATGCCTTTAACACACACAAAAAAAACTCACAAATTTGTCCTTGAACCCTGTATCTGCGAAAACAATCTTTACGTGAATATAGCGGCTTGTACGGCACTTACATCCGTGCTCATCTCCGGACTGAACTTGTGTTCCTTGAGACACTTGTAGATGTTGCCCTGACCGGCGTGTGAGTTGGCGCAGAGCCTCTCCCGATCTTCCTTGCAGGCGAAGAAGAGGGACCTGTCCTCATGGTAATCGTTGGAAGAGAGCTCCGCCACGCGAAAGATCTGAAGCTTGCAGGCCTTGTCCAGGGATTGGATGTTCTTCTCCAGGCAATGGATGGTGCCACCTTGGGAAAGTGGCAGTCGGAGTGATCGGGGCTGTGAGGGTTTAAAAGAAAAGATGATTGCAATGGAATTGATTCCTGCCCGAATATATCCATTAAAGCTCACCTGGGTCAAGTGTGGCAAATGTAGATTAATGTCTTGCCAAATGACATTAGTGGTTCTTGTATAGTGCGCATGTAAAGACATTACAAAGACAAGGTGATTTTTATAAGCTGTTGAGGCCTGTAAGATGGAAGATTACAGCTTTAGAGACATATCTTGCGAGTATTTGAGGACATATTTACTGTCCAAATAAGATAAGGCAGAAATCCCAAGTAGGTTTATCAAATATCCGGAATGTCATTTCATGAAATCACATATATATATATATATATATATATATAAACCTGTACATCTAAATTTTCCTTAGCCCTGTACCATCGGTAGAACTGAAGGGGATCTCAGCCGCATCTACATGTACAGTACGGGGCTATGCTTTTTAGCTCACTTTGATTTCACATTTGACTTTGACTAAAGTGGGCTAGCCCCACCAATTCAGGATTACTTGGCCCTGGAAAAAAAAAGCAGGGTTGGCACCCCAATTACGTTGCTATCTCTTGAAATGCGGTGCGAAGAGCTCAAGTGAAAACAAAAGACAAAATTGTCCGGGGCTTAGGAAAAGCGTTGCTAACCCGTGGAGGCGGAAACATTGTATCAAGTCAGAGATAGTCTGAGAACAGGGTGGATTTTGTAAACCTGAGATTGGCAAATAGTATGGGCTAAAATTAACAGAGTGTGAAAAGCACAATAGAATACGATTCATACCCTGGTCACTATAGATATATTGATAAAGTCTATATTCTGTGTGTTTCTTATAAAAAAAGGAAACAAACATTTTTCAAATCAATTTTTACAAAAAATGGTTACCGTATGTCCTAATAAAGTTCAATTTATCTGCTTTCAGATGATACCAAATATGTTATGATATTTTCATTCATTAACGAATATCAAAGGTTTTAATGAGTGATGTCTAAAGCAGTCTGCACACAGACTGAAGTTCAGAAGTAGAGAGTAAATAAAATACCAAAAAAAAATGAATACCGGTAATAAAAGAAAGCATTTTAGATTACAGTCATGTACTCACACGTTTGACAACTACACGTATACACAGTCGCCATTTTTTTTTTTTGGGGGGGGGTGTTTTTTTCCTATTCTAAGTGTTGATTTATGCCCCTCCACCTGGCACTGATACAAATCATTCATATCTCTAATTATCAAGGAGATTTCATGTTCTTGATGTGGAATTTATAAAAAGTCTAAAATACTTGAATTTTCGCTTTTGAATATATTTTATTTTAAGGCTACAAATGGCTCTCCATAATTTTCAAGTCCAACTTAGAGTTAAGTTCGACTAAGGATCTTTGTGAAACACCCCCCTAGGGTGCTTCCTACGACGTCAGCAACAAAAAAAATTTTAAAAATTAAAAATCTGAGCAGCGCCATCTCTTGGCAACTGTTGGCGTTAACATGATTTATTGTAGCAAGGGGTTACGAGTGCTGTGCAGTATGCTGAGTTAAGACGGAAAAGTATCAAGTATTCTCTTAAAGCCTATCTGCACTAGTTTGGCCAAGAGGTATTAGACCACCCTGCCTGGTCACTGGCAGGTGGTTATCTCATCAAATCAGCTTTCAATTAATGTAAGAAAAAGGGGATGATGGGGGATCAACGGGTGACACTTAGGCTTTGTTGGCTATATAGAGGGCGCAGTCCCGCTTTAATAGAAGCCAATTTTTCATGGAAATCTGATGATGTGATATGATGACTTGAAAATCAATATGTGAGTAAAATCACAACAAAACTATATGGTGCAGATGGAACTTCAACTGCGCGCAGTCGAAAGTGATGCCTCCATCATAGAGTAATTTTACAAACCAAAACAGAAGAAATTTTTCCAATTCAAGTTCGATTGTATTAACATGTTCTCAGAATATCGTGATTACAAACTATTTCTCATATACATGTATGACTCTTTGATCTTTGACCTCATGACCCCAAATGCAAGATACATACATTGAGTTTGATGGTAATCCATCCATCGGTTCTAATGATAATGCAATCACAGGCTAGTTTTTCATACATAATGAGCCCAAAGACCTTTAACCTTGACCTCATGACCCCAAAATCTACTCAGTTCATTGCCTCAGCAAGATACATACATGACCTAAGTTTGGCAGGAATCCATCCATCGGTTCTTGAGATAACGCGATCACAAGCTATTTTTGCATACATAATGACCCCTGTGACCTTTGACCTTGTGACCCCAAAATCTACTCAGTTCATTGCCTTAGCAAGATACATACATGACCTAAGTTTGGCAGGAATCCATCCATCGGTTCTTGAGATAATGCGATCACAAGCTATTTTTGCATACATAATGACCCCTGTGACCTTTGACCTTGTGACCCCAAAATCTACTCAGTTCATTGCCTCAGCAAGCTACATACATGACCTAAGTTTGGCAGGAATCCATCGGTCGGTTCTTGAGATAACGCGATCACGAGAATGGGACGTACGGATGGATGGACAACCCGAAAACATAATGCCTCCGGTTACTTCGTAACGGAGGCATAAAAATTAGGCTAGGTATGGTTACACAACAATTTTTTTAATACAAAAAATGGCGGCCGAGTACATGAGTATCGGCCTGTAAGCCTGACGTGTACTTGAGTACCTCATTATACGCTTATGAACAGCATTACTCCACGAGATATAAATCAATTTGTTAGTGCAGTCCTCTTGGCTCTGGTACTCTATAATTTCATTTACAGGTTCTAATGCCCTTTCTAGATGAAAAAACATGAGTCAATGTATGCAATCCTCACAAAACAAAAATATCTTACTAACAGTCTGTACTCAGACTGTTCAATTCAATAGCTCCACAAAGTCATACAATTCTTTCTAAAGATATGACAACCAGCTTTGGCTTGATAAACCTGGTAATTAAACTAACTAATGTTTTAATTACTATGAATACCAGTACGCTTGTATGGTGCATTATGAATAGGCTAACTACAGGTATTGGATAATGTATCACCAGTCTCAATGCCTGGAGAGATATGAATGCTTATGAATTGCCCATGCTTATACGTTAGCATGGTGTTCATATGTATAATAGGTAAAAGATGTTGTTGAGTTTTGTAATGCGAAGGCATCTTTAGCATAGTCTGTTTTACAGTATTAACAATGTTTAACTTGGACAGCTAAAAACAAATATCTCTCTCATATTCTTGAGCCTACTTTGAAGTAATCGTTTAAAAATGTGTGATGCACTATCATTTTGGGGGAGGGGGGGGGGGGTCGGGTAGGGATGGAGAGGGGAGATCTTTGGCCAAACAACATGAGGGTGAAATCGCCCACAAAAACAAACAGTGGACCCACTGGCGTATGGAGTAATTGCTTTCATTGGCTTGATTAATGCAGGTGACAATGCCATAGAAATAACGCCTTGAGTACAACAGACATCAGGCCATGTGTCGGATTTGACCGATTTAGAAGAACATGGATCTAAACATCAGGGGTGATAGTGAGCACTAAAATAAAGGGGGGGGGGGTTTCCCCTCAACCACTCCCCCCTCGAGTAAAAAAAAAAAAAAGAAGATTCGGGGGAGAAAAACGGCATCCAACAAAATTCCTCCCTTTTGAGTACGAAAATTGGGGAAATTAGAGAAAATAAGGGAAAAATCATGAAACTAGTGATATAATCGGGGAAAAAATCAAAAAAAATCAGGCAACCAATTTAAATCGGGTAATTATCAGGCCTGAAACATACGCATACCATACCTTGTTTAGCGAAGGTGCCCCATCTTCGTTGACGACGCCACACTTGAACTTGTCAATGTCACCATTGCAGGTCTGATAGAAGCCTGTGATGAGCCTGTAGTCACTGAAGATGATCTGCTTCATCCTGTTAAGGTACTGGGTGCACTGGTCGATGCTGATCTCCTCTACGTGATCAAGGAGGCACGGGAGAACCAGACCCTGTCCGTTTTCAAGGCCGCTGCAATCTGAGAGCTGTATTTCACAATGAAAATAAAATAAAATTTCATCTTCCACAACAGTAGAAATAATAACATAAGGGGGGTGTTTCACAAAGATCCCAAGTCGAACTTAACTCTAAGTTGGACTTAACAATTATGGAGAGCCATTTGTAGCCTTAAAATAAAAAATATATTCCAAAGCAAAAATTCAAGTATTTTAGACTTTTTATAAATTCCACATCAAGAACATGAAATCTCCTATGATAATAGAAAATATGAATGATTTGTATCAACATTTTATGCCTTTTAAAATAACTTTTGCAAAATATTTTCATAGATGCTAATGGCTTTCCATAATTGTTAAGTCCAACTTTGAGATAAGTTCAACTTAAGATCTTTGTGAAACACCCCCCAGCAATTATAACAAGAATAATATTAACAGTGATGATAATAACAATAATAACGACTATAACAACATTAAACTCGTAACTAGTAATGATGATAAAGAGTACAGTATATTTGTATAACATAGGACTGAACTAAAAAGGTGTCAATGAATTTGGTAAAGCCTCTACAAAGGATTCAAGAACATAATTATTTTACATGATCAACTATTTAGTCAAGAGTATGAATCATGTATTAAAGTCCTTTGATATTAATTATGGGGGTACATTCTGAAGATATATGCAAGACATAACTACTCTGTAATGTTTCCAAAGTCAAATATATTGAACCTGGTATGTGTACCTTTGTCAAGTCCTCTCTGCATACTTCAGCCGCAGCATTATCAAACCGATAATCAGTGGTCAAATTCTTCTTGTAATTCCACAGAAACTAGATGAAGAAAAAAAAAAGCATGTAACATTAATTATAACTTCTGTGAAGCAATATTGCAAATTCAGACACAACAAAAATAGAGGTCATTGTAAGAAACTTGAGAGCACACTAGAATCATATATGGGTACTCATGTGCACGGGTCGATTCCCATGCCGACCCGGATATACAATCATTACCATCTCTCTGAAATCGGTGACTATTTGAAAGTCTGGCATGCTTGAACCTTGAGGAGTGATTTCATGTCTATCAAGTATCAACTACATACAAGCATGAAGTCTGTTGAGAACTCAAAGGGCGTTAATTCAACTCCTAAGCTCTTTACAGACTCAACACCCTTCTGGCTCTCAACAGATTAGAAGCACATCATTCTATTAGTGATTGCACCCTTTTACAAAATACTTAATTTTGAACATTACATACTTACATGTATTAATCTAACCCTGTCTACAGACTACCAGAATCCCATCATATTGCTATCGTATAGCTACCGTAAATCTCTGTGTATAAGACGCACCTGTGTATAAGACGCACCCCTATTTTTTTGCCGACAAGTCTGTGTTAAAAAACCCACGCGGGGAAGGACCTTTATTTAACTGCGAGGTGCAGTTGAAGGCCCCGATTTGTGCTTGTAAACTTGTCACAAAAAATAGTAACACTGTCGTTTTTAGAAGAATGTGTAAGATCATTAATGTAAATTAAAAACAGTAGAGTTCCTAGGATAGAACCTTGTGGTACGCCATGTGTAATAGAGGAAAAATTGGAGGAATTATTATGATAAACTACATATTGAGATCTGTTAGAAAGATTACTTTCAAACCAAAATGACAGACACATTTGAGTGTTGTTCTAGTTTTCTGAGTGGCGAGTCAACACACCGATTACTGAGCTGGGAGACATTGCCAGGCATAGTGCCAGGTGGAGGGGCATAAATCGAAACTTTCATTTTTTTTTTTGTACCTGTGTATAAGACGCACCCCTGACTTTCAATTTTTTTCGGCGGCAAAAAAGTGCGTCTTATACATAGAGATTTACGGTATTACATAAGTTATAAATACGCTATTTCCTAGTCTGGACATCATATAATGAAATATATAGCGAAACGCATGTTTGAGCATCATTGCAAATGAAAATTTGATAAAGAATCAGGGTCCCACTCTAGTCGGAACTTAATTAGCCCAGAGATGCCAACCTCTTGACACAAAAAAACAGACTGAGTATCCTAAAAAAACAGATTTTGGAGAGAAAAATCAGATTTTCACGAAAACTTGACACTACCACTGGCCCGTCGGCCCCGGGCTAGTAATATTTCAGAAAATGTTTGCTCTTTCATTAAAATTTAATGAGAAAATAGTAAAGCAAAGTTTTTGTTGGGGTTACAGGGGTTTACTTGTACATGTTTCTATGCGATTCTGCTTTTTTTTATGGGTTAAAAAAAAAATGAAAAACTGTATTTTAAGATTTTAAGTTCGTATTTCACTCTTGTTATCGTACTAAATATGATTTAATCGTACTGGTCGGCATCTCTGTTAGCCTCACCAATAGTATAGGACCATCTGGCCCTGGATAAAAAAAAAGCAGGGTTAGCAACACCTTTCTGGTGTGGCTAAGGATAAGAAGTGGGGCTACATGTACATGTAAATGATCAATAGAGACCAGGATAGACCATTTTGGTAAAAATGTAAACCAAATTTAATGAACAAAATCTTTTTGAAGTTGCCTTGTTACAAATTCTTTCATTCACCTGCTACAAATAATTGTATTTAAGTAGTCAGAATGCGAATTGCAACATTAATTGTTGCTAGGTAGGAAAGACTTGATGGTTCAGGGTTAAGTGAAGGCCACTGCTGTAAATAGATATCCATGTAGCTAGTCAATAGACCACTCCAGAGGTAGCACATTAAAGGACCCGATTACCTGCAGATCTGTTAAAATGCGGAGAAGTCCTACTTTGTGCACTTTAGTTGCAAAAGTGAAAGAAATAATTTTGGAAGTTTTCTTTTGTTCGCCCTCTGAAAAGAGAATACTTCCATCTGCGTATCATAGAATGTACCATTGGTGCATAAATGAATTGCATAACTTTCATGAACAATTATTCAGCATTCACCTAAACGGGTTAGACAGTTTCGTACAAATGACCTTTATCTAGCTTCTACTAGTCTTGGGGTAGCAATAACAAGTGAGACTAGATGGATGTTCGACTGCGTGCAGTTGAAAATGATGCCTCCGCCATAGAGCGATTTTTATTAAAACCAAAACAGAAGCAATTTTTCAAATTCAAGTTTGATTGTAATCCATTAACAGGTTGTCAGAATATCGTGATAATTAAACAAGCTATTTTTCGAATACATGTATGACCCTTTGATATTTTGACCTTATATGACCCTAAAATCTAATCAGTTCATAAGTTGGCTCTGCAAGATACATATATGTACAGAGTTTGATAGAAATACATCCGTCAGTTCTAATAAGAATGCAATCACAAGCTATTTTTGCATACATAATGAGCCCTGTGACCTTTGACTTTGTGACCTCAAACTCTATTCAGTTAATAAGCTCTGCAATAAACATCCATGGCCTAAGTTTGGCAGGAATCCATCCATTGGTTCTTGAGATAACGTGATCACACGCTATTTTTGCATACATAATGAGCCCTGAGACTTTTGACCTTTGACCTCGTAACCCAAAATCTAATCAATTTATTAGCTCTGCAAGATACATACATGACTTACGTTTGGCAGGAATCCATCCTTCGGTTCTTGAGATAACGTGATCACAATCTATTTTTGCATACATAATGAGCCCTGTGACTTTTGACCTTATGACCCCAAAATATAATAAGTTTATTAGCGGATGGACAGTCAACCCGAAAACATATGCCTCCAGCTACTTCGTAATGGTGGCGTAAAAAGGAGTACAAGGGTTATAGGTGAAGTCCACCCGGGAGTTGGTTTTAATGGAAGCAGAAAAATGAGGGAAAAGAACAGTGAAAGTTTGAGCAGAATCAGATAAAAAATAAGCAAGTTATGAATTTTTGAAGTTGCGATTAATCAAACACAAATTGGCAACCCTGTGACGTATCTTGTCAGGTTTCCTCTCATGTGCTCTTTACTAACATAAAAATCAGAAATTTGTATTTTCCAAAAAAAAATCAATCATATGTCTTTAAACAACCCCTGTAAGAAACAAATCTACTCCGTCACAAATAACTAAGAAAATGAAAGCTTATGAAATTTCTGTAGAGAGCAAATTGGAGAGGACCTTGCAAGATATGTTACAGAGTTGCCAATTTGTGTTTCACTGACGACAACTTTGAAATTTCATAACTTTCCTACTTCTAATCAGATATTGCTCAAACTTTCACAAATTTGTTTCACTTGTATTTCTGCTTTTATCAAAATCAGCTAATTATCTGAATTCCCCTTTAATACTCTTCTGGAACCATACACATGACAGTCTTTAATAGATCAATAACTGTATTCTTGATTTTAAGAATCAAAAGTATTATTTTGTCAATACCATTACATTTGCATGGTTGCCTTAAAATTGAAATTTTAAGTTGTAAGAAGAATTAAAGCGAGTAGCTTTCATGTTTATACATCAATACAAACATATACATGTACATCATGCAGTTATAGGATTGAATATCAATGATTACCAAGTATAATAATTACAAAATACATGTAGAAAAAAAGCTAGAGATACTCACGTGGTTACAATCTGCTGATATATCACTGTCTGCCTGCATAACAAAACAGAAATGAGAGAACAAATAAGAAAGTGAGAATAGTATGACTTGAAACATTCAAATTGTACTTGAATATAAGATAATACATACATTTTATGTCATCTGTTTAAAGGAAAGCATTTAAGCATTCATGGAGTGATTGGAGTCATTACTGGAACTTCCACTCTAAGGGATCGTGTAACAATGTTAAATCTGAGATACACGGCCCTACGTGTTATCAGTGTCTGTGATATTGTTTAACATTGAAGCCCTAAAAAATGATCAAGAAGTGCCTCAAAAAAGTAAAAATCTTTGAGTGACCGGTTTTATACCGGTACTCGTTTTCCCCAATATACCGTAGTGTTATGAAAACCGTTTGGCAAACAGTTTTCAAAATTTGTAATTCCAATCATAAATATCTTGATAATCAGATAGGCGATCGGCTTGTAAAAGTCATGGGGTTCCTGACTGACCTAAAGGTTTATATTCATCATTGCAGCATGAGCTAAATCCAGAAGTTTGTTTCAGAATCTGAGACAAAGTTTAGTTACCAGATCCCTTTAATGAGAAGCCAGAGTTCTAGGAAAATTGACAAATAATTTGTGAGCTTTTCCATTCTCTTTACGTTAGCGTGGAAGAATATCACACACACACAAAATCACTTCATAATCAAAAATATGACAAGAAATACATGTATCTGAGCTGTATGGAATAATGTGTTTGTTTAGTCCCCAACACACATAAAGCAGGGCTGTCAACTTTGGGAAACTGCTTGGCGGGAGATTTTTGTTTTGGAGAAAATATTAAGTGGCAAATCCAGCCAGCTGCTTATCTTTAGATATATGGGCATATTGTAATGCCGAAAAAGGTGCGTTTGGAATGAGACATACAGCCAGAATCACGTTTCTGAGAGATGATAAACGCAAAGCTGTTTTGAACCCCACAAATCGGACCTTCCCAGGTTAATTTCCGGATCAGAGGCTAGCGCGCCCCATGTGTTGTGTCATGTTGTTGTACAAGCATGTGTGTGTAGTGACCTCCAAGAAACTGTCTGCTACCCGGGTCAAACGGCGCAAAGCAGCTGCGCAGAGACAAGGCCTTTATTTTGAATCGTGAAGAGACGATAAACGCGACATCCCGCAAATCACATTCATATACCGTAGTGGGGTTCGACATGTACATATCTAGTGGCAAGACACGATAAACGCACCCATAGATTAATGTACAGTATGTATGAGAAGAAGAAAATGGGAAGATATATACGAAAGGATGGAAAGCAAAAGCGCAAAACGGAACTAAACAACAACAGAAAAAAGTTGAGAAGGAAGAAATTTATATGTAGGAGGAAAAAAAGAGAAAAAGTACAATAGAGCAAAACAAAACAAAGCGAGTTTGCTAATAAATGAAGAAATGTTGGTAAGGTAATTAAGGTAAGGTAAGGGCCAGCCTGGAAAAGAGGGGGGGGGGGGGGGGGGGAGACAATGACGCACACAAAAAATAATTACATACTCTATCATATGTGATATGACACAATTTTTACATAAAATATTTTCAGCATAATTACTCAATAAATGTTATTTCAGTTTGCGTTTAAAAACAGAGACACTGATAGAACGAGTTACATCAATGGGAAGTGAGTTCCAAAACTTGGGACCAGTACATGCTATGTATTCAAAGCAAAGGCAGTTCTTCCACGCGGTATATGAAATGCAGTTGCCTGTCTTGTATTATACTTGTGAATTTGACTGTTCTTTCTTTCTAAAATAACTGTACTAAGGGATAGAGCAACGTCGATCTGGCGCTGCTCAGTGGCTGCCGGGCTCACAATCAATTGGGCAAAAATAATTTCCATTTTCGGTTTAACATACCAGTGGACTTTAAAAGATTATTATTATTATTAATACATTTGGAAGAGTACCATTTTCAAAATCATACATGAGTGAGCCTAACTGCAAGACAAAGACATGTATCATAGACATGTATCAGTTCATACTCCTTCTACGTTCCAATATAACATGTTTGAATTTGTGTTTGTGGACCAACTCGGTACTGTAGATATGTTTAAAATCATTCGATTTAAAAAATGTATGCTTGATAATTGGATTGGAATTGGATTGGTTTGGTTATTGAGAAATCACATAAAACAAGCAGCTCGCAGGCTGAAAATGTTCAATTTACAAACAGGTTAAAAATATAGAGAAATATAAACATATACAAAACTAAAATACATATTGTAAGTCATTGTAAGATGAAATATGCCACATATCACCTAGTGTAACATGTAGAACTACACGTATACACACAATGCAAAGGGGACTTTGGACCAAGAACTAACAAAAATGGATACATTCAACATCTCATGCATGGAAGTATGCAAATAATAACCATGAAAAGCTATATACATGAACAATTAATAGGGTAATTACGTGACATACTGCACTCATGCTATCCAGTTTGTCTGGAGCTCAAAGTACACATGACGTTGCACATGAGGTTTCATGCACGTGCATGGAGGCAGGGACAAACATATAGATATTGGTAATGAACTCTTATGAATGTGTTAAATGTAAAGTACATCAATGTAAGCAGGTAACATACATTTATAAGGCAATTAACTAAGATTCAGCTCTGCTTTGGCAATTTTATTACACATGTGACAAATGTATAGGCTTAATTGCGTGTACAGTTGTTATGTATGGATCATTTTTTAACACTGCTCTACGGCTGATTGTCAACGAAATGGATTTAAGTCTTTTGTTAATTCCGTTTGTTGCTACGACAGACAGCCAGTGAAAACGAATTCATTTAATAAAAATAAGGAAATGCAAGCACTACCTTAAACAAACAGAACTTTGTTATTCCTAGCTCATTTTTCCTGACTGAGGTGTCATATGAAAGGGCAGAAACTCAACTTTCTAGAAATGTGATTTTCTCTTTGAAATTCAGATACCGTCCGCCAAATGACTTTTTGGTTTCCTCTCTTCAAATTCATTTCAATCACTCATGCGTAAAATATGCATCATATGCATGGCATCAAATGAAAGAGGAGGATCTAAGCTTTCCAAACATGTGACATTTTTTAATTATAGATGTGGATAAGTTATGATAAAACATCGATAATTCTCGGTTTCGTTTTTTCTGGGACGCACTGTATAGCAAGCCCAATCTAGGAAGCAGCAACTTTAAAACTCGGACACAGCGATTAGATACAAACCCTGAATTATGTACTGGCATGGTTTTCCCCGTCTTTTCGTGACCCCTCGACCCTAGTAGTTGATCTTTAGTATTGAGCAAACAGGGCATTACGTCAGAATATAATTAGCGCAAACTTTTGACCCTTACGCTAGCTGCACGTGGTTTGATCTTCGGGGATAGCGCGAGGGTGAATCTGGACTGTGTATCGTATAGCAGGGACTACACTGTACCTGTGTATAGCCAGGGAGATCGAATAGATCGCTATTTATGTATTTTCTTTATCCCATAGAAGTCTACTATGCACTATGTGCAAGGTTATTTATGCATCGGAGTATGTTCAAAATAAAAGGATGATACGATTCACAAAATAAGTTTTGAGATGGAAGAGCAGTGTTAAAAAAAGGAGGCATTTCAATTATTTTTCCAATCATCATCCCCCTCCCCCCCCCCCCACCCATACCCACCCCTCTCTCTCTCTCTCTCTTTCTCTCTCTCTATCTCTCTCTTTCTCCCCCACATCGTTTTGAGCGTAAGTTTGTTTCAATAAGCCATAACGTCCTAAGCAATAATGAATACTAGTTCACTGCATGTGCAATTTACGGTAGCTGAAGAAATGTAAGTAGTCACAACAACTGATTGTGATGCGAAAGTTTTAAGTAGAGCGTTTTCTGTGTGTGAGTTGGCTTTTCAGCGTGAATGAATCACCAACACAGTTCTGTGATCGCCAACCGATAGGACTATATCAAGTTGCTGCCGAAAGAGGGAGCTAAACAGACATATCCGTAATTTTGAATTTGGTTTGTACCAACCCCGACCGTTGAAGAAATCAATGTTTATTTTGCTTTTTTCTTTGCAATTACACAATTTCATTCAAATTCCTTTAGCAAGAGTCATTTATTTGAATTGCTTAACAATTGGTGTGAATTTGAATAGAATCTGTTTGAATGTTTTTTTCACCATTACCAGAACTGGAGCTTATATAATATCTTTAAGCCTAAGCCTAGTAAAACCATATTCTGGTAGATAGAGTCTAGACTACTCACCATTTGTAAACAGTCCAGAACGGCAAAATTATTTCCTTTCCCCATGTTCCGGGGGCAAATATGTTGAACGTCCGCGATGCAAGCTGGATGGTCGGCTATCCTTACAGGCTTCAAGGGAACTGCTTTAGATTTGATCGGTTTTCTATATGCTTTATCCGGAACTTGAGCTTGTGGCTGCTGCGCTTGAGCAAAAAAGAAAAAAGGCACATGGAAAATAAGAAAAGAGAGAAAACTAGATGGAACTTCAACTGCGTGCAGTCGAAAATGATGCCTCCGTCATAGAGCAATTTTACAAACCAAAACAGAAGAAATTTTTCAAATTCAAGTTCAATTGTTATCCATTAACAGGTTCTCAGAATATCGTGATTACAAGCAATTTCTCATATACATATATGACCCTTTGATCTTTGACCACATGACCCTAAAATCTACTCAGTTCATTGGCTCTGCAAGATGTCCTGAGTTAAATAGTAATCCATCTGTCAGTCCTAATGAGAATGCGTTCACAAGCTATTTTTGCATACATAATGAGCCCATGACCTTTGACCTCATAACCCAAGAATATACTCAGTTCATTGGCTCTGCAAGATACATACATGATCTAAGTTTGGCAGGAATCCATCAATCTGTTCTAATGATAATGCGATCACAAGCTATTTTGGCATGCATAATGAGCCGCATGACCTTTGACCTTGACCTCTTGACCCCAAAATCTACTCAGTTCATCGGCTCTGCAAGTAACATACATGACCTAAGTTTGGCAGGAATCCATCAATCGGTTCTTGAGATAACACGATCACGAGCTGTTTTTGCATACATGAGCCCTGTGACCTTTGACCTTGTGACCCCAAAATCTAATCAGTTCATGGGCTCTGCAAGATACATACATGACCTAAGTTTGGCAGGAATCCATCAATCGGTTCTTGAGATAACACGATCACGAGCTGTTTTTGCATACATGAGCCCTGTGACCTTTGACCTCGTGACCACAAAATCTAATCAGTTCATCGCTCTGCAAGATACATACATGACCAAAGTTTGGCAGGAATCCATCAATCGGTTCTTCAGAAAACGCGATCACGAGAACGGGACGTACGTACAGACGTACGGACAACCCGAAAACATATGCATAAAAAGTAATATCAGGACTTACCTCTGAACCATCTTCTTCTCGGTTCCAATAAGCAGCTGGATTCCTGGGTTCACGACAGGAACTTCATTGATAGGGCCCCCCAACTGGATTCCCTAGGTTCACAACAGGATTTTCATTGATAGGTCCCCCCAACTGGATTCCCTGGGTACCCGACAAGAGGATTTCCATTGATAGGGCCCTCAGCTGGATTCCCTGGGTACCCGACAAGAGGATTTCCATTGATAGGGCCCTCAGCTGGATTCCCTTGGTTCACGACAGGAACTTCATTGATAGGTCCCCCAACTGGATTCCTAGGTTCACGTCAGGATTTCCATTGATAGGGCCCTCAGCTGGATTCCCTGGGTACCCGACAAGAGGGTTTTCATTGATAGGGACCCCAATTGGATTCTCTAGGTTCACGTCAGGATTTTCATTGATAGGGACATAAGCTGGATTCCCTGGGTTCACGTCAGGATTTCCATTGATAGGTCCCCCAACTGGATTCCCTGGGTTCACGTCAGGATTTCCATTGATAGGTCCCCCAACTGGATTCCCTGGGTTCACGTCAGGATTTCCATTGATAGGGCCCTCAGTTGGATTCACGACAGGAGTTTCATAGATAAGGACCTCAGCTGGATTCTTAGGTTGGGCATCTTCACCGGATGGAGGCTGCAATTCAGCATCTGGGGTTTCTTCCACACCTTTTCCCTGCTCGCCTTGGTTGCTTGCGGTCTTGGGATTGATCTGATGCATTATCCTCTGCTGAAGAAATGAAGCAGAATACTAAATTACACACAAAATTGAAAACTGTGCTAGAAAGATCAAAAAGAATGGACAGATTGCCTCCATGGGAATCTCATTTTCCTATGAAAAATTTAGAAAAGGCTCAGGTGAGCAAAACTGTTTTAGCTTGTCAAACTTGGAGTTCTGATGTCTCCATGTTGTAGTAGTCATTTCGAACTGGGAGATCCCTGCCTGTTTTTAAAACCAAGTCAGCATGCTAGCGCCCTTTGTTCCTAGATTAGTACGTACATGTACTTACTGAGTCCCCATGGATAGGATTCAAAGTCATAGGTCAGCTGGTCAACATAGGTCAATTATCTATTTGTTTTGTCATGAACCAGGAATATAAATGTGTGTACGCACTCCAATTTCAACATAGAAATTTGGTAGCAACCCACAACCTGCAAGAGCCACTCTCAAAAAACCTTGCGATAATTTATCTTCTTGGCTTGAAGTATCCACCAAATTGTTAAAACTAACACAGAGACTACTCCATCAGTGAAATGAATAAGGTAAATCTCCTTTAAAGGCATTGTTTAACGATTTAAATCTGAGATTCATGGCCCTACGTGTTATCAATGTCTGTAAGATGGGTGTAACATTGAAGGCCTAAAAAAATTGCGCTTCAAAATGATCACAAAGTGCCTCAAAAAAGTAAAAATCTTTGAGTGACCAGTTTCACCATACAGGTACCGTTAGGAACACGCAAAATTTGATTTTGATTTTCAATCATAAATATCTTGATAATCAGACAGGCGAGCGGCTTGTAAAAGTCATGGGGTTCCTGACCGACCTAAAGGTTTATAATTATCATTGCAGCATGAGCTAAATCAAGGATTTTGTTTTAGAATCTGAGACAAAGTTTACCCAATCCCTTTAATACAAAATGTCCCTTAATACATAACATGAAAAATACAGTAAAAGAGTGATGTGGTGTAAAACAAGGGAAACGCTCTCGGCGGTCTCGCCTGCATAACGCAATTCAATATGATAAACCAGAACGTCAATGACGTACATTGTAGTGCTCATCCGCATCTCGCAACAACAAATATTGTGGTACACTTTTGAACTGGTCAAAAAATAAAAATGTGATGCCCTGGAAGGGACATAATTTCATTTCATTTGCATAAAGTACCATAAATAATCAATGGAGCAAAATTCTCAAAATTCTGTGTAGAAGTTTAGTGTTCCAAATTTAGCTCTACCAGATAAGGCAAACCAAATCAAAATCGGTCAAGAAATGAGGGAGAAGAAGCAATTTTTGTTATTTTTGGAAAAAATTTGCATAAATTACTATTATTAATTAATGGAGAACAATTTCAAAATTCGGTGTAGAAGTTTAGTGTACCAAAGTTAGCTCTACCAGATAAAGCAAACCAAATCAAAATCGGTCGAGAAATGAAGGAGAAGAAGCATTTTTTGTGATTTCAAATAAATTTGCATAAATTAGCATAGATAATGAATTTCACGATTCTGTGTACAAGTTTTAAATCCCCTTCCTAGCCCTATCATATGAAACAATCAGAATCAAAATCGGTTGAAAAATAACGAAGCATTTTGAAAATCTTGATGATGATGCCACAACATACATCCAAGTCTGTTGACCTGAAATGACCTTTGACCTTGACTTTGTGATCTGAATTCTACTCACATGATTGGGGATACTTGATTACCCCTATAGTCCAAGTTTCATTGACTCAGAACTTAT
>JAVYIG010009038.1:0-82745 GCA_035222895.1 Strongylocentrotus droebachiensis
TCATATCAAACAATCGGTCAATCTCGAGTAGATAGCACTAAGTAGCATGTTCTCGCCTTTAGGGGTGACCTACATAATATAAACAAGTATGTCTATGAAGGGAAAGGTGGTCTTCGGAGGGGTAGAGAATGGAGGGCTTAATGTAAAGCTGAGGACAGCTCATGAAATCGCATCGTGAAGGAACTGTCTGGAAGGCATGTAAAAAGCTTGATGATGTCTAACATAAGAATATATGTATAGTGAGTAGTGTTGGAATGACCCAAATGAAAAGAAATTGCATGTCTTGCTGAAAGTCGCATGTGCCGCACACAGAAATGGAAATATGGGACTACATACAAATGTTTGAACCAAATGTCCAACTGTAGCTTGCCATGTTTTTAATGTGAGGGCATTTTAAGAGCAAACCTTTTTCAGGAGAAATTTCTACTATATTGTCATTTCGAACTGACATACAAAGACCAAGCTCACAAGCTATCCATCTTTCTAAAGATTCGGGCTAGAGAGATTGAGAATGAAGACAAAAATTGTGAAGAGAGATGTAATGGAAAATGTAACTACATCATGGTATCATCTGTAACTTAAAACCACCCTCGAGGTTTGATGTTGAGGCAAGTTTGAAACATTTGTAATTATCATCACCAATGGGAAAAGCGACTGATGTATAGGTATGGGAAAGTTAGTAGTAGGTATAGTGGAAGGCCTGTCCACATGCATTAAACTTGGTAGAATAGTATTACCAGCCGTGGTGGTGGCGGTGGTTTCGGCAGTGGTGGCGGTAGTGGCGGTGGGGACGTTGGTGGCGGAGTAGTAAAAGTAGTAATAATAAGCAAATAATTACCGTTGGTGAAGGGTGATGGGAAAAACTATCACTTCCGAGGCGATCTGGATGTAGCTATCTTTCCGAAGCGAAGCTGAGGAAAGATAGCGTATACATTCAGATCGCCGAGGAAGTGATAGTTTGCCATCGCTTGAAACCATAAGGTGATTATTTGCTTTATATTCCACATCGGAAACATTTCACTTCTTCCGTCATTTTAGAGCAACAAGTCATCAATTAACGCTAGCAAACGGTGTACGATACGTAGAGTGCATGCAGTATGGTGGTGTGACCAAATAGTTCGCGCGTGACCAAAGTGCGCGTACTAACACTAAACGCGCTAAAGAGGAGAGCAATACGCAATGTACACAATTAAAGTGCGTTGCACTGTGTAGATAGTACTACTATGTACACAATGCAACGAACTTTTCTTCTCCCATCAATGATGGGCGAACTATCTTTCATCGCGTGATTTATTTTTGACCAATCGAAGAGCATTCTTAGTATGTGGAATATAATAGTAGTTATAGTAGTAGTGGTAGCAATAATAATAATAGTATTAGTAGTAAAAGTAATAGTAGTAGTAGTAGTAGTAGTAATATTAGAAGAAGAAGTAGAGGCAATATAAGTAATATAGTAGTTGTCCTATTTTGATAGTCTGGAGGTAGTGTCTATAACACAAATTATTTTTTAATGGGGCTGGAGTTTTATGTTAGGCAATTAACATATAAAGTGTATACATTTATCGACATTTTATCTTTCTCATCATAAACCTACAAGAAAAGAGAAACAATAATGTTTGAAAATGACAGATTCAAAACGTCAGACCAACATTAGTGAATCTTTTGGCAGATTAGCCTTCTGCTAAACAAGTTATCCAATATATTCTACCACTACTAATACTAATACTTATACTACTACTGCTACTAATACTACTGGTACTACTACTACTACTACTACTACTACTTCTTCTACTACTACTACTTCAACTAATGAACAATCTCATGGGAGAATAAAGCAGCGTTAAAACCGTCCTCGGTTGCAATCCTATGATAGAATAAAGATTCATCACCACCAATCACTTTCTCTTTATCTAGAACACCCGATTAACCAATTTCACAATTTAGTATACTGTACCGTATTATGAAAACGTCCCAGATTTAATTGTATCTAGATTATAATCCCTACGTCAGCTTAAGTTTAAGACAAAATTTGACACTGAGTGCCTTTCTGATCTGAGATGGATTATACAGGCAGTTTTATGGCAACTAGAATGTTGAATGTTCATGACATTTCCAATTAAATCCATGATCCGATGCAAATGGCTGACACTAAATCCAGATAGTTCACTCAGCTACAACAAAACATTAGGCTTCATTATATGTCATTCGCAATTTTCTTCCATTTCGTTCTTCATCAGGCGTTTCATTGGTTAATTATTGTAATTATAAATGTCTCTTAGTAGAGGAATTATTAATAGATATTTAGTTCACTGGTACTACTACTACTATTACTACTACTACTTCTTCTACTACTACTACTTCAACTAATGAACAATCTCATGTGAGAATAAAGCAGCGTTAAAACCGTCCTCGGTTGCAATCCTATGATAGAATAAAGATTCATCACCACCAATCACTTTCTCTTTATCTAGAACACCCGATTACTTTAATATTGTTTTAATAATTATTAACATCATCATTATCGTTATTATACATGTGAGGTAATGAGAATACACGGTTTACTATTGTGAGCTATTCGTAAGCTGACGTAGGGATTATAGTCTAGGTATAGTTAAAACTGTGACTTTTTCATAATACGGTACAGTATACTGCCGTGTGAAATTGGTGAATCGGCTGATCTAAAAACATGACATATGAGATGTGTGCGATAAGTAATGTTTTCTTCGAAAAGTTAGGAGATGGTGTCTGAAGAGAGGTAATTCAAGAACGATGTTCTAGTTATGTGGATACGTCGAGGGATGCACTGATATTTCAATCAGTCAACTGCATTCTCGGCGCATTATATTTGGCGGGAAATCTCATGCCCCTATAGTATGCATGATGTAAGCTTCTGCGAACCGTCATTTATGAATTTAATTATACTTGTTATGGCACCCTGATTATTCCACTTGTGTTTAATTATATTCATACATCCGTTTTAAAAATTCAGAGTTTGTTGGGGGTAATCTATCACTTTATTCTCAACTGTTAGTCAACCGACATAAAAGATATTCTAGCGGAGACAGTAAATACAGGGAGAGTAAGATAATTGAGAGGAAGGACCGAGGTGAGGGTGAGAGGAGGAGGCAACGAGAGAGAGAGAAAGAGAGAGAGAGAGAGATGGGAGGGGGGTGGGTAGAACATGTATAAATAAAAAGAGAGAGAGAGAGAAATAAAAGAGAGAGGAATAGAGAGGGGAGATCAGGAATAAGACAAAGATTCAGAAAGTATTTAAAATGGACACATGGAGAGTATACGGGTCGGGGACTTGGAATATAAAGTTAATGCCGTAGGTGGTTTGGTCGCCCATATATGTTCCTTTCCTGAGGCCGCAATCACGTTCAAGCTTAAGCTTAAGGTGGCGATCTCCTGCGTTTTTCAATTATGAAATGATTTGTCAACTGTGTCTTTTGAAATGTATAATTATTCAATTGATTTCCTTTATTTATTTATTTATTTAAAAATATTTATACAGGATGACAATATCAGCAAAGCTGTTTTTCACATTGACCGTGTATATACATGATAACATACAAAATAACAATGAAATAAGCAAAACATAAAATATATTACATGGATATTAAAACGATGTGACATTTTATAAAATAACCAGCGACTAGAGACATGGATGTAATTCAAAGATTTACCCAGAATCACAAAATGAGATTATCTAATAATTGGAAACACAGTTAAGAAAGAAAAAATATTTAAAATGTCACCCTAAATGTAATTAACTCTTATATCAGTAGAATCAGAATCTCACCCAGCACACTGCTAAGAAACAAAACACAACACAGTACACACCCATAAATCCTCAACACATTTAACAAAACTCATAATTTAAATACATTATGAAATGATTATATCTAGTTCGTATATTAATTACTTTCTTTTATGTTGAAAAATAAAGAAATAAATCAATTAAAAAAGGTTAAGTTAAGGAACGGAGGATGGGCAAGGAGGAACAGAGACGACAGACAATTACATGGGTACAAACACAAATCGCCTGGACGATTAAAGTATAGGTATATAGCCATTCGCCATCTCTACCGTATGCAGTAGAATCGTGAGATAAATGAAGCGCATATATTAAGATTGATGGAATTTAATTTAAAGAGATTAAGCCCAATCAAGTGAGTATTAAAATAGAAGAGTAGTATCACGGTGCCCCCAACGAAAGACTAATTCCAGGCTAAAGTACGCAGACAATGAGTTTGATGGGAGATTGGTATAGGAAGAAAAGGAATTAAGACGAATTAAGAGCGAGTGGGTGAAGAAGGGTCAGTCGGAGATTGAGGTAGAGAGGAAGAAAAAGATATATAGAAAGCCAAACAGAGACAATCATACAGACAGACACAGAGAGAGAGAAAAAAAGAGAAAAGGAAATTAGAGATAGAGAGAGGGAAATTACGAAAGAGAAAAAGATAAAAGATGACTGACAAAATCGTTATTTTGCATCGTGCCCAGAAATGAAAGAAATTAATATCAATACGACCTTTATAATAACTGAAATGTAAAATGCAACGGAAAAGTGATTTTATAACCAAAATAAGAGATTACACACAATTATGTGCCTTCATGAATGGGTTATAAACTGGCTTTTTATACAATGGGTCTCGTATTTCAAATCTAAAATCAATAAAATTGCTAAAGGCAGGAAGGCTAGTTTACTCGTCGCCCCCCCCCCCTTCCAAAATAATAATACAGATTATTATGAAATATAAATGTAAAGAAATCAAATTGTTGCGCCTTTGTTCCTATAGCTTCCATTTCCATTCGGCTTTTCTGTTCTTTTCTTCGGTTTACTCTGAATTCTGATGGTTGCAAGAAAAAAAGCTTCAGAACCCAGAAAGCAACCGGTTGTGTTACCCCTTCGGGATCGATTTGTTCATAGCGGAATCAGTGGTATCTCAAGAAATGTCAAAACATAGGGGTTGGAACCCCCTCCAAAAGAAAACGGGGTGCAGCATAATGTAGTTAGGCAGCCCACCATGGCGCAGACAAACTTTAACTGTCAGCGGGGCTTCAAAAAAGGGGCGTACGCCTGTTTCCCCTAACGCTAGATATGCTAAAGCATACTAAGAACACTTAAAAGTAGAAACTGAACCTTAGACAAATTAAAGCTGATTATTGATGCTACCTTAAGGCAAAAAGAGGACGATGATTAAATTTGAATTCTGTCACGAGGCGGCGTTGTAAATTATATATAGGCTGTCCTCAATTATACACCCTGTATCCATGATGATTTTCTAAACTTTTTATAATTATCTAGAGCATATGAGAAATTCTTTCCACGAATGCCCTTGGCAAACGAACTTTACAGTAAAACAGGATTTGTATTCATTCGAAACACGTGCGCATTTATTATGTTTAGTGTACATGCAAGGCGATTGTACGACGGCTTTACGAACAGAGGAGTTAGGTGTCGTCTTGCCTCTTGTTCGAATGTTATACAATAGACCATAATAGACCAAATATAACACCTAATGGTGATGTAATAATGTGAATTTATATTACATAACTACCAGTAGTTCTACTGCTACTACTGCTACTGTTGTTTCTAATACTATACATATATTTTACTACTATAACTAGAGACTTTGTCTTCGTATCAATGTTAAGATTACATAGGGATGTCATTTATATTGAATATTTTTGTAAAAAGTACTTTATGTTTATAATCACTGATGTTGGGACGAAAGGCTTATTTTGTCCAAGTTGAGCGGTTAATTTGTTTGTGTCCATGGCATTCTGTGGTTGTATAGCCTTTATCTCGATTTACTCAATTGCCCTTTTTGCTTATTCCTTATGACATATTGTCTTTATTGCCAGATAAATGGTAAAATATGATAAAATAGAGCAATAGAGACTGTTGAATATTATGATTATAAATGGGTTCGTAGAAGTCAATATGTCACAATCAGACATTTAGGTCTGTGTGATAAAAGTTTCTCTTTCCGTCCGATACAGCTCTAATTACTTGGTTTATAATTATCGTGAACAAGACTATGAAAGGATTAAAAGTATGCACGAACAAACCTACGTCTTACATTGAAACAAGGCATTCCGATTACAAACATATAACAGCATTATTACATCATCAGCTTAATATAATGACGTCAACAAAGGCAATTCATGCTTCCTTTCCCTATGTTTTTTCACATTGGTGATTGATAATAGTTGGAACGATCCTTACATCAATCAACTTATATTGGTATGGGTGTCATCTTGTTGAAATGATGAGAGGGGAAAGGAAGAAGTGAGGTTTATCATTTTCCAGCTAAAGGAACGGCGAAATCTCCAAGGCACAATATTAAGTCATTAAGCATTGCGTTAATGGATTGCAATAACATGTAATCACCAGTGAATTAATATGTTTAAAGAATGCTAAGAAAAAGTAGGGAAACTACCATATGTCTCATGGTTTTTATACCATATTCTACGTCCTTCGTAACAAAGTTTTTTTAAGTCATGTCAGATCTATTCGTTTTCACTTTGTCTAACCATGCCCAGCCCACATCTAAATTAATAAATCAGGAAAGAAAATCTTGTTATTCTCTGTTGAATGGAGGGCTCCTGCCTCGTATACAATTATGTCTGTTTGCCCAAATCCAATCCAAGCCGAAGTTTTAAACAGTTATAAGATATTGACGTGGATCTATCAAATGATTGGTTGAAAGCGTACACGTGACAAGGCATTTATTTTGCCTAACGCGTAATGTGGATAATGACCGGTCATTATTAAAATCATTTTATAAAACATCATTTTATAAAACAAATAAAAACATAATCTTAAAAAACAAATAATACACATCATTTTGATCGGGCATTAGTAAAAATTACCCAAACTCGGTACCTTTAAAAATAATGCCCTCACTGCTGTGTATTATTTGTATATTGAATGCTGACCATACGGTATCAGCCTGTTATTGAGAGAGCCAGGGTGAAGTGAAAACGATGTGGATTGAATTGTCTATATAGAATGAGCTTAAGCATGCATGGTGTAAGAGTATGCTAATGGCGCAGAATCGTTGACCTTAAATGATGCACAGAACCATCTCGTCCAAGTGAATCAACGAATAAGTAGCGTGAAATTGTTGTCATTATCAGCATTAGCGATGCTAAGTCTGCCAACACGAGGCCTTCTTCTTAAAGATAAAGTTGAGTTCTGGTCATGCAATTGCATTGTGAAAGAAACGGTGTGGAATCGATCAGAAAAGGTTGATCATCTGGCATAAGTATTGGTGTGTACTGCAAGGTTCTGGAATCATCAAAATAATAGGAAATTTGGCCCAGTCTTGGTAAAGTTACAAACACTGTACACAGAAAGATGTATATGGGACTACACAAACATGTGGCATTAAAATATGTCCTGATTTTTATGCTGTTACATGCCACATTTAGAATATTAAGGCATTTGAAGAGCCTTGCTTTTCAGGGAACATTTTTTATCTGATGTTTTTCTACACTTGCATAATACAATGATAACGCTCACAAATTATTGTTCACCTCTTCCCAGAACTCAACCTTCTCTTTAAACATGCTCGTGTTATACGGATACGTGCTGGCTACTTTCATATACCGTGATCCCCATAGTCCTAGGTCATCTCGAAATGATCTACAAACCCTTGCCCGTGGCATTAGTATGATATGACTGGCAGGGTATCCTTGTTTATGTCGACCTTGCTCCTTTTCGTCAGATCTGTTTCTTTGTTTCATTTCTTGACAGGGATGGTGAATAATGAAGCTCTCGTTACCTTGCCTAGGCCTGGACAGAGTGGCGGTCTGACAATATCTTCAGAAATGTTTTGTTACATCTTTTGCCTTAGCCCCCTCTGTTCCAGGTGCGAGAAATGGACATTTATCGACAAATTAAAAAGGTCCCGCTACCCGGCATAGAGCCAGCTGGTGCCATTCTAGTGCATACATATTAGGCAGAGGAGAATAAGGATTTTGTATAATCTAACATTATGGATAATATAACCAGGACGGATCTCCTAAGTCTCATAGAAGGAAGAAAATGTTGTTGTATTTCTGTCATTTAATAATCACGACACCCTTTGGTCAATATTAGATGTCAATTTAGAACTTATGTTGCGGTAAAGCTTCCCGTGGTATATAGACATGTTTACGCTCTACCGCTGCTTCTTTGTGTTGTTGTTGAAGATACTTGTTTCCCTTTTTGTATTTGTTGGAACCTCAGCGTCCTTCTACATACCGCAAGAAAAGGCGTGCGAAGACTTTATAAAGAAAGAACAATAGATTATTCCACTTTATGATTTTAGATGTGAAGCCTATAATCGGTGTATACTTACAATGCTTACGTGCACACTTGAACTTCTCGATCGGCATTAGGTCTGAAGGTTATGCTAAGTGCAAGTGGTGAAATTGCATTTTGAGAGAGTCTATGTTGACGCACTTGCGGATTCAGGACTTTCTAAGCGGGGATGGGGGCATAAAATACAAATATTGACTGCTTTTAGGGGCACAATAAGAACTACTGCCCAGGATGATCTCGAAACTGTACTGGCAAAGTACAGGTTCGAGATCACCGAAGACCTTTAGTTTTTACCATGACCCGACAAATTAGCAGTCAATATTTCGTTTTATATACCACATTCTGCGAGTGGATTCTGAAAAATGACATGTTTTTAAATAAAACATCCCTAAAGTGCATCCTTTAGTGCAAACAAAAATAACAATGCGCGTATCAATTCCACACATCTATTGTTAACTTCATGAAAAAACTATTACGTCCTTTTACGCGCAAGCACAACTGTTCGGTCAATATTTTTTCGCTCTACTGCCCAGCAGTCAATAGTCAACTTCCTGCACGCATTTTGTCCGATCGAGACCCAGTTTCTTCATAAAATGAAATATATTTGTAAACAAGAAATCCCTCTGAATCTTAAAGAACCGTGTTCTATTTGTTCCGTAGTGTGTGATGAGGACATTTTCTTGCCTCAGAAATTGGTATTGTGTTCAAAACAACTTCCAAACGTGTCTATGCAGACATGTATAACTGCCCTATTACATTAAAGAGGTTGCGTTAAGAAAATCTGAATATTCATAGAGTCGTGATAGAAGATATTAGGAAAAAAAGAATGTAAAAAAGAAGAGAGGAAAAAAAAAGATTCGCAGGAAATCATGTTAACTTGAAAGCATAACCCGTATGTGCATATATGGGACTACGTCCTACTTGACGCGTGGTCGAAAAGATTAGCTCAATTCTCCATCTTTCTTTAATAATCTCATAATGTAGCTTCTACAAAACTTGTTTGCCAGGTACCGTCTATATGTAATCTGGATTATCCGATGTAAGCTTGATTAGATTCTGTGCAATTCTATGTTACCCTATTACTTACTTATCACCTCAATATGTGCAAGTTACAGTACAGGCGATGCGATTAACCGGTGAGACAACTTCTGTCTGAAAGCAACTGAAAAGGTTGAATAATCAATGTAGTACACGGGATTGTTTCATTTGAACTTTCCGAATAAGCGAAATGAAAATGTAAATAATGTTACTAAGTCTTGCTGAAAGTTTCATTCAGTACACAACGGGTAATGGGTTTATGGGACTACACACACATGTTGTGCAAAATTTTGGTCCAAATATATTTAAAATTTAAAGGAATTTCGAAGAAACAATCCAGGGCACACTATTCTTTCACTGAAGCGAGATAGGTCATAACAAAATATGTTTTCATTTTAAACAGAACTCATCTTCTCTGTACTGAAGGAATAGATTTAGACTCAGAAAATTATTCAATTAAGCGAGCATGGATTGACTTGCATTTCCTTCGAATCCAAGGATTTAGAATTCTTCTTCTTTATTTACGAATTGTACAAGAAATGGTATTATAGAATCCGGGGTTCGTATACACCAACTAATAGATAAAGGTTATTAGGCATGTTCAGTATCGAATGAAGAGGAAATATATATCTCGGTCAGCCCCTGAGAGGTATTATCCGGATCAAATAACTACCTGTATAACTATACAATTGAAGGTACATGTAGGAATGAAGCTATAGGCACTATTAACTTCAGAACATTGACAAAATGTCACATCGTGCTTTATCATGCACGGAATTCCCCGCGATGAAGCACCGTATTAAACGACATACTGGTACTTTTTTGTAGTATAATACGGTACGTTGTTTGAATGTATAACATACTGCTTGAAGAGGAGGTTGGGTTCTAGTAATTGTGGTGAAATAAAATAATTGTCAGCTTCCTCGTTTTCTTTACGTTAGTTTAGAAGAAAGTCTTTAAAATAAAAAGTGCCCTGAAATAAACTGCTCTACAAATGCCGTCATATTCAAAATATCACAAGAAATAAATACTTGAGGTATTTGAACCTATCATGCCACATGTTCTTTTTCTTCTTCTCCTTCTTCTTCTTCTTCTTCTTCTTCTTCTTCTTCTTCTTCTTCTTTATCTTCTCCCTTCTTCCTTCTTCCCCTTCTTCTTCTCCCTTCTTTTGCTTCTATTTCTTCTCCTCCGTCATCTTCTTCTTCTCCTCCTCCTTCTTCTTCTTCTTCTTCTTCTTCTTCTGTTATCGTCCTCCTCCTCCTCATTCTTCTTCTTCTTCCCCTCCTCTTCTTCTTCTTCTTCGTTCTCTTTTTCGTCGTCTTCTGCTTCTTCTTTTTCGCTGAAGTAATAAATCCATCTCATCTAGTTGCTTAAAATATTCACCGTACATTTTGATACAGTTTGTGTCCGTGAATTAACAGCTAATGAGTCTTATAAATAGAAATGATACCATTCAACAAAATTCAACTCACGCATAATAATTAATAACACTTGGTGAGCTTCTATCAGGGTTAAACAAATTTTAAAAAAAGACAGACAAAGAACAAAAAAAACTTAGAATAAAGGAGGGAAAAAAAAGGGAAAAATATTCAAATAAATTATCTAAAATTGATTGATTCTAAAGTATTTGGTAACTTTGCTTCTGATTCTAAACAAAATCCTGGATTAATCCGTGTTGCATTTAAAATGATAAACCTTTAGGTTTACAAGCCAATGATAAGACACTGCAGTCTATTGGGGTAAATGAGTTTGGTAAAACCGGTCACTCAAGGATTTTTACTATTTTGAAGCACTTCATGATCATTTTGAAGCGCAATTCTTTTAGGGCTTCAATATTGCACCATATCACAGACATTGATAACACGTAGGGCATGCATCTCAGATTTGTAAAACTAGAAAAATTTTAAACAATGCCTGTAAGGAGAAATAGCACAATATTATCATGAAATAATCGGAGATGAGGGAATTAGTTTCATAAATATCAGTTAATGATAAAAGAACAGAACGAAGGCAAAATAGACACCCTTCCCCGCAAAATTAAAGCAAATAACAAAGAAGAAAATATTTTTTTTACAAATGAAAAACCCGAGAAAAAAAAATTGAAGAAGAATGAGAAGATAAAGACGAAGAAAAGAAGGAAAAAAAAAAAAAAAACGAAGAGGAAAAAGATACAGAATTTAATTAAATGAAGAAGAGCAGAAAATCTAAATTAGAAGAAATTAGTTAAAAGAAAAATGACAATGTTGTACATCCCGAGACAAAATCTTTCTCATCTGATTAGTCTAGAGCTGGACAAAATCAATAAAATAAACAAATGTTGTTGTTGTTGATTTTATTTAATCACGGGAAAAACACACTTTTAGCCCAAAAGGCTGTTTTTCAGTATTTCCTTGTGTATCGTGTTACACAAATAAATTTGACAACAATATTACCATACACCGGATAACAAAAAAGACAAACATATTTCAAAAACATAAATTGGGATATATATCGAAGAGTGGCCATCGCTTTAAAGCTACGTGAGAGTAGAACATGGGGAAATGACCTTGATAAAAATATAAGATATCCCACTTGGTTATCAATTGAAATAACTTCCGCGTTAAATCATCATTGTTGTTGGACATTTCATCTCTAACTTCTTTGTCTCTCTCTCTCTCTCCCTTCTCTCTATCTCTCTCTCTCCTTCTTTCTTTCTCTGTCTGTCTCTCTCTCTCTATATATATATATCTAGCTTCCTCCCATTCTTTCCCTAATATACACACACACACACACACACACACATTATTTATCAATAAAGAGGTATTGATTCTCCGTCTAGTTGAAAATTTGTCCACAAACCTGATGAATTTCCGATCTTTTCTTATGAATGGAGTTTTAGTAGAACCTCTTATGGTACATGGCATAGAGATCTGTACACGTTGGCTATATTCATGCATGATAGCATCTATCGAAAGCAAATATACAATGAGCAAATCCGTAGATACGACTTGTTGAATACATTAGTGTATCATGTATACGTAGCGGATATGGCTCTGTCTTTAAAGGCCTAGAACAATTCTGATCTAATTTGGTTACCATGGATATATTATATATATATATATATATGCCTATGTAAGAAAACTCCATTAAACTGTACTGCAACAAGCTATTGAAATGAAAGTTATGTCAAATTATTTTGATATTCAAAAATGAAATATGTAATTTGATATTGTTGTTATAGTTTGTCTATTCTCATATCATCAGTTTCAATATGAAACCCATAATCATCAACACTAATCTAATAAGTCGTAGTAGCAGCAGCAGCAGTAGTCACGGTGGTAGTAGTGCTAGTAGCAGATAATAGTGTAAGTAGGAGTAGTAGTAGTAGTAGTTGTTGTTGTAGTAGTCTTATTATCATTAGTAGTAGTAGAGGCACTAGATACCGTTAAAACAGTGGTGGTGGTGATGATGATTATGATAATAATAACAATAAGAACAATAATGCATGGACTACTACTCATAATAATAATAAAATCAATATGAGTAATAATGATAACATTTGTAATAATAAAGATGACGGTAACAGTAGTGACTATGATTATAGTAATACATATTTTAAAAAAATGAAGGAAAAAAAAATCATTTTATCACTATGAATATGGATAAAAATATCACTATCAGGTACATCATCGCTTCCAACATCATATCACCATCTCCATCACATTATACACCCAACAACAAAATATTTGATGCATGATATATTTGATGAAATAATGCAAGCGTGCAGCACACACATAAGATGTGTTCCCTCTAGTGGTTTATGTATATTTGACAGCTGACTGACATCATATTTTTCAATCACGAGTGATGTTGCAGATAATTATGATGCTCCCTGAATTGCTGTAAGCTTCATATAAAATGAGAACGAACGTCACTTACCTTGTGGGGAACTTCCCCTCGAAGCTACAGCTTTTAACCTCAAAGCGACCCCTGTGTGAGAAAGCCCCTCTCCTCTCCATTTTATCCATTACTCAAAGCAATTTGCTCAAAGACAAATCCAAAGCAATCGCTTAACAAATCAATGTAGACCGGTTTATCTCATTCAACTCTTCCAATATATATGTTTATACAAACAGGAAGGTGGTAGATTAATAGGACGGATAAATCCTGAGACATCCCAATTAGTAAACCTTTGCGAGTATGTATTCAGATTATGTCACGTGTGTTTGTGTGTTTTGATGGTAAGCGAATGATTTTTGCACTGCTTGCTCGATTCGTGGCATACATTTCATCCGTACTTTGGCAAGAAATCAAAAGTTCTTTCGATACCCCAAGTGCTTGTTGACGCAGTACATATAGGTTTCACATTCGAGTGTATGGCTAGACTCATTTATATACTTTTAGCGTGCAATCTATCGCCAGATTCAATGACATCGTCCATCGTGTCTCTTAAAATGCAATTTCTTGAGAAAAATCATCAAAACGTCAGTTGTGGGTTTCTTCCATGCGATTTCCTTGGTTATTTATTTCCATGGTTGTATTCAGACATGCAACACATCCACGCGTATATCCATGTTTATGAAGTGGATATTCCCAAACAGGCCTTCGATAATCAAGGAAACGTCAGCCTAGAACTAGCTCTAATCTCAATTTCCTTCTTCCTATCTGACGATAATGGTAGAGTACATCCTCATCTCATTCCGCTTTCCACAATCAATGCATGCTGAATGCATCCAGCCTTCTTCACTCTTCTTCACATTGATTTTCAGAATTAGAATTGGCGCGCAAAGCCACGCAGGAGATAATTCGCTTAAATCCCACCGCTGTCGCCTGATAAAAAGATGCAAGCAGTGGCTAGCTGGCGAACGGTGTATTAGACTCAGCCGGTGGTATTAATGAAGTTTTACGCATACACACACACACACACCCGCGCACATCGAGACGAGCCTGCGCACTGTGAAACCGTGGCTGTGATTGCGGAAGAAACCATTTTGATTTCAGGGGGTTTATAAGGGATTTCATATTTATTAATACTACTCTCTACCCGGAAGAGAAAGTAACATGTACGAAGTGAGATGAAAACCACCCACATAATTACAATAAGAAGAAAGAATATCAACAGTAAACATCGGCATTTAGTGAAATTATCGTGATTATCGTAATAACCTCTTCTGACGAAACTACCAAGTAAACAAAATTATTTGTAATTCCTCGACTAGACAAAAATAGGAAGAGATCATGTGTTTCAGATATATATGTTTCATATTTATATGAAGAGCTTAATTCCAAAGGGGCTAAACGGAATTGCAACGTTTAATTCTATTCCTGGAATTGCGCATTCACCTATATGAAGTTACGAATGACTTTATGGTAGGAATTTCATTCAAATCTATGGAAAGAAAACATCTTTCTGCTTTGCTACACAAGTTGTTAGTAAAGAACCTGTCGATGAAAATTCTGGAACTGGTTACTCCTCTCCTTCTTTAGCTTGTTCCACGGAGTCTCTCATTTCTCATCCCTTTCTTCCTTCCCCATATTCCGAAGTGGCAATTACTTTCTAATTGCATTTATGAACAATAAAAGTGGCTAGGTGGAAGCTCAACACGGTTTGTTTGTGTTTGTATTTCTTTTTGCTTGCACAACATGATTTGCTTGCTTGTCGTTCACATATAGTGATAATTGGAATTATATTAAGCTCGTGTGACGAGACGTGACAGGCTCCTTGATTGTGAATCGTGAAAGCAGCGCAATTTCGTTTGGCCAATGTTTATGTGGCCAGTGCTTATATTGTAATTATGTAAATCTGACTGAAATAGGACTATTGTGAAGACATTGTATTGATTTCCTTGTCATATTATTCAAGGAACAAACTTCAATTGTATAGAACACTAAACACATATTAAAGAAAGGAGCTAATCGAAATATATAATGTATATTTATGTCTTATTATTACGTGCATAGAAATTCAATACATCAGGCTCTGTTGATTAAGATAAAAGAACAGTAAATTCAGGGATCATTACATTAACTAGTAATTAACTATGATTTTTGTTGAACTACATTGCAAATATTACTAGAGATTGGTTTCAAATGAATTGTTTATAAGATATTACGGGAGGTTGGTTGCATATGAATTGTTTATAAGATATTACGGGAAATTGGTTGCATATAAATTGTTTATAATATAAGATGTATGGGCCTACTGAATATCAACGTGTTTGGACCCTAGGGCAGATTAGTATAATGCTTAAATAGAAGGACAAGGGGTGGGGCAAATCGGAAGTAAAAGAAAGTAAAAACGGACAGGAGGGGTAGACTGAATAATAATAATAATGATAATAATCAAAACCCATTAAGGGTGATTTAAAAACTAATGCACTTGAGCCATTCCATGATTAACTAGATGTCTAAGGCTTGCTTTAGGGAAATGTGAATTTCTTTTTGTTATTGGAAACCCTTAATAAATCATGACATCTGAACAAAGATTTCCAACAAAAACATGATATCAATCACGTTTCATAATTCCCTCTCGAAGCGAGATTTCCAGAGAACATAGTTTTAAAAGGAAATCGAACCTTAATAGCAATAACTCTAAAAGTAAAAGAAAGCGGAAAATCAGAGAAGCAGATCGGTAACATTTTGAACGAAATGGCGCACTGGATTAAATAAGAAAGTTAGGATTTATAAGAATTCAAAAAATGTAATCATTATACGTATGGAAATTTCAAGTTGGCTGAATCGGTAATGTCACTGTGTTGAAGTGCCGAAAAATGTTTCTATCTGCTTTTACACAATAATTGACTATTTTTTTTTTTGTTGTTGAATGTATTTTTGAATGTATTAATTGTGATGGTCTTTCCTTTTGAGAGGACCTGTACTGATAAACTATCCATAACACATTTAAAGTAGTGCCCCATGGGAGATTGGCACTTGGGAGGAAAACATAAATAAATGACATGTGTTTGTACACGAACAAATGGGAGAGTTATCCGTGACTATACTTAACAATTCACTGATGAAATGACTAATTTGAAATTCGTATATAGCTACAGTTATTTCATCTTCCATACATTCATAACTCTTTTATTATCGGTTTGATTTATTTCAAACGTTCTCTATTCTGTTTCTCTTCTTTTTTCTTTATCTTTTTTTATTTCATATAAATGAACTTATTACAAGGATTGGCTTGTCCATTAACCTGTTATTCTGCAACTTACTGTGCTCTTGGTTCGAAGCATAATAATACATACATACATACGTACGTACGTATATGTGTGTGTTATCGGATGGAATAGAATCGCTGATTGAAAATTACAACCTCCTGAATTCCTAATGAGAACACATGAATAATATATCAATGGTAGTGTTTAAATACAAAATGTAAGTTTGTAATAGATATAAAATTATGTCAATAACTCTAATTGTATTTAATTTGTCATAAAATCTTAATACAAAACAAATATCGAATACCAGACGCCGTGAGGACGAACTTAAAGGCACACTGCCATACTTGTAGCTACGTGCTCCCTCTATATAGAAAACTTCCCCAATCGGTGCCTGCTGATCCCCCATGATCCTCTTTTTCTTATGTTAAATGAGAGCTGAGTTAATGAGATAGCCACCTGTCACAGTGACCTCGATGACTCTCTGTGTGGTCTTATCCCTTCTTGCCCAGTAGTGGTGACGGTCTTTAAGACTATTCTAACGTTACCAAACATGTATATATTTCCTCCTTGAAGCTGAGAAGTCGACATCATTAAATTATTTTGATTACGAAAGCTGCGGCCCTGGGGAAAAGAGGAAGATTCTTATTGAAGCCATCTATCTTTCGTCAGATTCAAAAGGGATTAGGTCATTCAGGGGATAAAAACCTTTCGATTTGAAAGAGATATAGCCAGGTGAAACAAAGATGTCTTCAGTTTCTACATCTTCCTAGATGATTGGTACTCTACTCCATCTCAGCTTCAGCCTCGAGGATTTATATCTCAAGGCGATGACAAAGCAGAAAGTAATTAGCTCCTACTGAATGATATACATATCAATCTATATCGTAGCGAACGTTATAAAGAGGTTGAGGAGCTAATGTATATGTGTACGAGAAATATTATCATGTATTATTATATATTAATTCTTGTTATACCATTATTGTTATACTTATTATTATCATTATTTGTATTATAATCATCATCATCATCATCATCACTATAGTAATAATTCTATTTTCGATAATAGCTACAATAGTGATGATATTATTATTATTGTTTCTATCATTATTATTGTTTTTTATTATTGTTATTTAATCATAATTACAATATTAATGCTAGCAATAATGATATAAAAATATCATTATTATTATTATTTAAATCGCAATACCAACACTACTACTAATAATATTATATTAATTGTAATTACCATTATTATTATCATTTACACCAAATCCACTTGGAATCAAACGCTCAACTGAAGGCGCACTTATCCAAAAATATTAAATCACGTATTGTATCAATTATTGATTTGTGGTTTGGGCTCACTAACTTTCTTTTCGGAACCTTGTATAATAATATGTCAGATACATGCGCAGAATGCGCAAAGATTTTTACACATACTTTGTCCACTTATGTTGGCTTATAGTAGATTGTTTGACGCCTGGAATGTTAGGAAAAGGGGGAAATATGAAGAAAATATATCTGTGAATTGGCAGCTTTTTTGAGAAGTTAGGGTGTTGTACAAATTCGGCAATTTTTCTAACTTTTTTGCATAACTGTTGTCAATGTGCATTATTTAGAAATACATGATTTCGTTTTACCAGAATAATATAGTAATAGAACAAAAGGAAAGAGACCATTGTGACAAATTGTAAGAAAATAAGGGGAGCCTTTTAGACCATAGGTAATTCTGACATGACTACAAACAAATATCATCAAGCTATAGTTATAGCATACTTTTCCATTCTAAGCAGCTTGATTCCTCTAAAAGTGAAAAATTAATCTATAAGTTCACATATCATGGCCTTTACTGTGCGACAGTGGATGAAGAGTGACATCCACGGATCAGCTGCCATGGTGACAATATTCTCTGGACAATAATTCCATTGGCCTCCCTTCAAATTTTTTGATTCATCCGAATAATTCTTTCTCTGTCAAAGGCGCAACTGGTCGATAAACGATACAAACATATTTCCCAATGGAAATCAAATGTTACACTGTTTATTCGTCAAATATTGGTGATTTAAAAAGGGGAATTATTGTATTAAGGTCGAGGGTGAAAACTGCCGTGAAAATTTGATATTGAAGAACAGTATACATATAACAAGTGGAAATATCATACTAAACTCAGGAAGATAAGAATCCATGTTTCATTTAGATAAGCCAATATGTGAAACCTAGAATTGTTTATACAAAAATATGTGAATTGGAGTGATATGCAATATATCTTAATTAAAAACAAATGAGCACTGACGTTTATCTCTGAGGGTTTTATAATACGAAGCTTCGTGAAAAATCTAAATATATTTGTTTCTATATGGTACTGTTTTTCACCTCATTTCAGTTCGTCCATACATTTAAAGCCGATATTAGAACACATATAACGAATGAATTGATTTAAAATGGGGGAGATGGGAGAGAGAAATAGAGAGTGAGAGATTGTGTGCGTGTGTGGGTGTGTACTGTTTCATCTCATTCCAATTCTTACATACATCTAAAGCCAATACTACAACCCGTTTTAGGGATGACTGGAATAAATGAGAGAGAAAAGTGGAAAGAGAGGGAGAGAGGGGGAAAGAGAGATGAAGGATAATGAAAGAGACATTGGTCAACAGGTTTCCATGGTTACGGTGCCAAAAGCTCTTCTACGTTCCTGAGTGTATATTGATGAATTGTATTATTGTCATGATTGAGCTGTGATGACCAAGTGTTCTTACCTTAATTCGCATGCATCTTGAAAGGGTAATACGAATCAAAAGGTGGACATTGTATTCACTGTAGCTATATTTTCTGCCCATTATGCCGCGGAGAATTTCCATCAAACCTGTATAATGATGGCTACAAAATAATGAAGATGTTTTAAGGATATTGCTAAGAGCAACATTAATAGGCCAATGATATACGAGATGTAGAAATAGGAGTAATATGAATAGAAGTAGTAGTAGTAGTAGTAGTAGTAGTAGTAATATTATTTGTAGTAGGAGTTGAAGTAGCATACCTAGAATGTCTTAATTCCATTATCATCATCTCATTAATTTTTTTTAGTAGTAGTTGTAGCACAGCAGTATTAGGAGTAGTAGCAGCAATAGTAGTAGTAGAAGTACATTGTTGTAGTAGTAATGGTAGGAGTAGAAGAATAAGTAGCAGTAGTAATACAACTAAAGGGATAGTTGAGTTCTGTTTTCAGACCGCAAATGCCTTCAAAATGCATGGTTATTGCTCTTATTCTTATCTATGACATTTCTATAGTAAAAGTAATAGTAATATTCATAGGTATAGTAATATTTATTGTAGATCTAATATCAAGGTATATCAAGGCATTGTATCTATATCAAGGTTAGCATCAATTCATGTTTGTCAACACTTAAATCCTTTACAGATTCTGTCAAGGGCGTCATTGACTTAAAAAAAAAACATATGGGGCCTGTCACCACGAAATGAGTCCAGTTGGTCAAAAATTTTATTCCTGTTTTTAAGTATTATATGAATCTACAAAAATTGATAAATTATATCCAGAAATATGAACAAAAACCTAATTGGACTATAACAATGGGATTACCCAGTTTTGAGATAATTAGGTGTAAAGTTAATGATGCGTAACATATTATAGTCTGGTCAACAACAACATAGCAACAACACACTTCCCATCATTCGATTTCAATGAAACTTCAACAAACAAAGAAATAATAAGTCGATTTTTGGAAAAATCTTAAATGTGGTAGGTGGGTCAATTTTCAGTACATACACACTATACATCGCTATTACTACGATTGAGCCTAATGCGACACTGGACTCATTTCGTGGTGACTGGCCCCATATATGAAACAAGACGAACACCTGAATAATATTTTCAGGAAATTAACACTGGGTACGACCTTAATACTGCAGACACAAATCTGTGTAGCTGGACAATGACGCGGAGTGAATCCCTACATCTCTAGAATTCCACCTTCCACGTGTCCTTGTATGAAGGCTTTCAAGACAGCAGAAACAACGGCGTAAATATTCATAATTGAATGAAACACGCCCTTAAGACTAAAACAACAACAACACACAAAGAAAGAAAAAAATAATCAAAGAAAGAAGAAAGAAAGAAAGTAACGAGAGTAGCGAGAGTAGCGAGAATGTTATGATGTTACGTCGACCGAGTCTCCCAAGCTATACATCATCTCAAACTTCTATCATGATCTTCAGAAGGAAAACTTACAGTCAATATTTTTTACCGGGATTCGATAAAAAACACTGAACAAAACAACATTTTGATTTCATGCTTATAACACAATATCTAACATTTATATTGTTTTTTCTTGTCAACATAGGCCACACAGGCCTTCATGAGGGTGAATACACGTACTTCTTAAATATATTCCATTTTCAAAATAGATAGGCTGCAATTTAAAGACCCGACTTATAATTTTTTTCTAAAGCAAAAGTACCCATTTTCCTAAACCTTGCTTAGAAATAATCGCCATCAAGTTAGTAAAACGGCAAGCCATGTTTATTCTGTTGAGTGTGTAGACACGAATAAACGTTTAGATGAAGTTGCAAGACAAGCACTTGATAAATGTCCTCTCAGGTTGTGGATGCTGGTTTCTAGGAAAAGCATCCAGGGGTGTTAAGACTCTCATCTCAAAAGAACACGCTTTTCGTCATGAAGAGAGAAAAGAGAGGGAGGGACAGACAGAGAAAGAGAGAGAGAGAGAGAGAGAGAGAGAGAGAGAGGGGAAGAGAGAGAGAGTGAGGAGAGAAGATAAAAGAGAGAAAATAGAGGATAATAGCGAGAAGAAAGTGCCTTTCAATGATAACAGCTTTAAAAGACAAGTCTTTTGCGCTCTTAACTCCTCTTGCCCTTTCTTCGTCTCCCTTTACGCGTGTTCTATCGAACTTTCTCGAATCTTGATCGCGATTTCACCGCATTCTACGTCATAGCTGCACTATTGCGACTGATTTCTGATGCTGTTTTGGTTTGAATTAAAATGCATTTGCACAAGGCAGAATGAATACCAAGTGAAAGTGTAACTCCGGGATACAAAGAAGGAGAGAGAGAAAAAATCGAACATCCGAGGGGATAGTATTTAAGAAGGTTCACAAAGAACACTTTGTCGTCTCTTATTTCCCTTGTTTGGCGCGGGAAAGGACCCGGTGGCTGGACGTACAAGTAACCATGGCAACACATGAAGATTTGCTCTTTCGTACTTCAGGCAAAATCAACAGATACATGTAAAGTTAGTCTGCAGATTGAAGCCTTCAAAGCATTTTTCATTTGGTCAAAGAGCGGCAGGGTTCGCGCTAGCAATCAAAGACTAATTTTCCTCCTTTTTTTTTCTTTGATTGCAATTTTAAAATCTTTTTGGAGCTTTGTTAAGATCATATTTTCCTATATTCTTGTTATAGCAAATTAAAAAAACAAATAATGAGTCGTCCATCTTTCTGTAAACCTTATTTACAACAACTGCCTCTTTTACTTCATTTTCAATTTATGACGTTAAATGCAGTTTCAAACCCTCACACAACTTTAAAAAAGTTTTCAAACGATTGTGTGTTGGATTTTCTTATTTTGTATTATTTAGTATTTTCTTTACATTATTTCGCGCGTTTTTTGTGGTTTTTGTTGTTGTTGGGGGGGGGGGGGTTGGGGTTTGAATCATTTAGTTGGTATGGTTTGTGATACTGAAAAAAAATATTACATGTCTATTGTACGCTATTTGCCTGTATCCAGATCTGTATTGTGTCCAGCCACTGTCGTTTCTGCTTTATCATATTACAACGCTAAACCCTCGGTTTTGTGATATATGCCTAGGCAGAATCTCGAAATAAAAGCAATGCATCTCATGTCAATTTATAATTTGCATTAAACACAATTTCAAAGATCTAGCAAGATTGGTATCTAAAGATTTAGAAGCGTCTCAAAGAACTTATTAGGGATATACTCGAGCGATAATTCAAAGATATTGTGCATATGTAATGAGGAAAAACACTAAAAATAGACAGCTACTGGCAAACACTCCCTGCTTAGCCTTGAATTAATGCAAGATCTAACGATTACTTCTAGAAAAAAAAGGTTTCTTTCAGAATATTTTGTCCACTTGATAAATATTTTGTAGGACCCTTAAGAGGTCGCAATATGCAAATTATGTGTTTCAGGAAGCATAGTTTGTTGGACATATTATTTGATAAAATATAATATCTGTTCATGCATTTTTTTATAGATATCTTGTTGCTTGCGATTTAGATTTGATTCATAGATGCAAATATTTGACGCTGAAAGTATAAATGACAGTTTAATTAGGAGCAATTGATTGCTACAGGGGTAAACAGGTGCAATACACAAAGGTTAAAGTTCTCATGTGTTAATAAACTGATTGAATAAGATGCAAGATGCTCTTAACCCTAAAAAGGCCGGGCTATTTGAAGTCTTAATACGGCCGGGGTGTCATCATGGCCCCCCGCCCCCCTAAAAATTCGGCCTAGGAAGGTCCAATTGATGTGAAAATTAGCATGGTGATAGATTGAAGTATAATTAATAAGATGGTAATATTTATTTTCTTTTATGTTTATTTATTTATTTTGCATTAATATTTCTTATGACAATATGCACATTTTTGGGGAAAATATACTTACACACGCACATTTGTGAGAATTACATATTTTGATAGACGTGTGATAAAATTTTGTCACCAAACACCCAAACCACAATCAATTTGGTATCAAAATGTGCGGGAGACATGGAGAAAAAAACTCATGAAATTTCAGCGCCAAAGGTTAAGGGGTTTTGATGCAGCGGCAAAAATTCGACGGGGGGGGGGGCATTGTGCCCCTTCCCCCGGCCTTCTTAGGGTTAAAGCCATACTGCACAAGAAGCACTATCGCAGAATCCCCTCTAGCGCCATCTCAGGTCAGCTGAAACAGTATGGTCCCTATTGCGCTGCTTCCCTAGCTGCGCTGCTGATACTCGCATCGTGTCCCCTGTCTGCGAAGGGGGAATGGGGTATTGGGTTACGCCATGTTTTCAAGTTGACAAGGAGATGAATTAGTTCAGTATCATTTTAAGTTATATCATACATTATCTTTGACTTTTACATTGGTTTACTGTTTGGGTTTAATTCAGAAATACACAACTTAATTAAAATATTTAGTTCTGGTAGAGTTGAACGAATACTAGTAATACATCCTTTTTGTTAAGTGCTGCCATACTCGACATGTTACTAGAACATTGGATACAAATTATGTGTGTACTCGTACCTGTGACTAGTGCTTTTCATTGAAACACTAGCACATGTGATGTACTGTTTAGAGATTGATTAGAAAACAACTGATATCCGATACATGAAATGTCATTTCCAACAGTAGAGGTTTCGTGGCATAGTGGTTTATTCACTTGACTCACAATCCGGAGGTTGGTGGTTCGAATCCAAGACCAGAACTAACGTCCTTTGCCAGGACACTTAAACACAATATTTTGCCACTCTCCACCCAGGTGTAAATGGGTACTTTTCAATTGCTGGAGTAATAATAAATGCAAGGATCTCAGGATGAAAAGCATCATAAGCGCTGTTGAGGCTTCCCTGGGTAAACAAAATTAGTATTATCATTAATGATTGACTGAATGAAGCGATTATTCTAAATTAGTCAGGCCAATTACACTTTAGTTTAATATACTTTCGTATATAATAATTAGTTCAATATACTTTCGTGTTCCAATACAGAACGGCCAGACTTTTTAATTAAAATTGGTTGCTTCTAGAAATAAAAAGCACTTCCGAAAAATAAACAGATTAAGACATTCGCCTTGTGCGTCACCTATAATCCACACAGCCATAATACCACTAATACATATGACTCCAAATTATCCATAGATCTTTTACACATGGAGAGCTCCCCCTTTGTGCATTTTAGATTAATCACTGCCAAAGTGATGGACGAGTTTCAAGAAAAACTTTTGTTTGCCCTCGGGGAAAGACTACTTCCACATGTGAACCGCTGGCTCATTAATGAATAATGATTAAATAACTTTCATGAACAAGTATCAAGCGCGTCCAGCAGGCGTCTCGGTGGGTTTCACAGTTTTGTACAAACTGATCTTTATCTGCCCAAGCGCAGACATTATCTCCGAATTGGCCTATTGAAATTGGCCCACATGACAATGATACATGATATAATCAGAAGGTGGAAACTTCTCCAAAGCTAGTTGTGAGAGTCTTTCCGGTCATGTTGCAGGAAAAAAGGAATGTTTCATTTTTTTCTAGAGGACTGACGATGTTATATACTGTCCTAAATTACTCTTAAATGGTTACACATTGACCTGGAGTTTCTAAAATAAAATCGCTTGAAAGGTGCAATGGGATTATGAGTGAAGGAAAGACCCATCTCCATGGATCGTTTTTTTAAATGCTAATTAAAGCAGAATATCTTGACATATTAACATTAACAGTCAGAGACAACTTCGGAAACTCAAACACAGACCAATACTTCCAAAACAGCAATAACGCACAGTGAATTTATATACGTCAACGCTGTACAAAATGCAAGGGGAAAGTCAACCTGCTGTTGATTTTTCTTTTTGAAAAAAAATCCGTATATGAAACGATTTTTCCTCCATCAATAACGAAGAAAATTGAAATCGTATGAAATATTCAGTATAGAGCAAATGGGAGAGACATTGCCAGATACACTCAGAGTTGCCCATTTTTGTTTCATTGATTACAACTTCAAAATTAAATATTTTTCTTATTCTTAAACGTTTCTCTCTTCTGATTTCACTCAAATTAAAACTAAAGATCAAGCTGATCTTTCCCTTTCAAACAAAAGGATGAAACATTCGGTATGGAGCAAATGGGAGAGACATTGAAAGATACACTCAGAGTTGCCCATTTTTGTTTCATTGATTCCAACTTCAAAATTAAATATTTTTCTTATTCTTAAACATTTCTCTCTTCTGATTTCACTCAAATTAAAACTCAAGATCAAGCTGATCTTTCCCTTTCAAACAAAAGGATGAAATATTCTTTTTCTTAAAGTTCCAACAACAAAAATTCTCAAACGTATATATTTTCGTTTCGGTTTAATAAAATTGGGAGTGGACTATTAGGCTATTATTATTATTATTATTATATTTAACAAAATTGTTCATGGTAACTCCGAAAATGTATAGCTTTTCTACCTCTCATGTATGGATTTGAAATATTAAATATTCTCCCGGTTGTATTCTATGACCAGCACCAATTAATGCGCTGCACATTGAAATGAACAATTCATCTTCATTCTCTTTCTTTTTAGAAAAAGCAATCAAATTCGATATGGAGGTTGAAGTGGAATATAGGACGAGGTTCGTTGAAATAATTTAGGTCTCCAGGTATCAGGAGCGAGAAACAATCCCCAAAGAACGATTAAGGTGTTGTATAACATGCCTCTGTGATTGGTGATTACAAGTCGATAATCCTTCGGATCAGATGTCGGGTTGAATCTTTAGGAGGACGGAGACAAGCCGTCAAGAGGGCAATTCAACGTTTCTGACATGTCCATTCGAATAAATGCAAAGAAAAGAAGAGAAATAGAATGGCGACGGTCTGAAATAAATCGGCCCAATAAACATGGTATGAAATAAAAGAGTTATAAATGTTGCAATATGAGATCACTAAATCTATGCTAATCTCAAATTGGCAATTTTGGTCAGTTGATTGTGGTCATGGATGAATCTCCCGCTTTTCATGAACAACAAATATCATTAATTTCTGGTTTTCTTCTCCTTTGGGGTACTACTCAAAATCTGTCATAAATAGCATATTATCATAGGCCCTCTAAAAGAAAATACCTACCTGAGTCTTACTTTTGAAAATTGACATTTTAGTAATTTTTTGTGTAGAAACAAATGTGAAAAATCCGGCACTACGTCACAATGGGAATACCGATTCAGCCGTTTTGAAGTGCCCTTATTTAAATGATTCAAACTTTCAAAATTCAAAACTTTTTTTTTTTTTTTTTTTTTTTTTTTTTGGGGGGGGGGGGGGGTCCGATTTCGTTTTAACTTTCACTAGTCTACTTTCTTTTAGAGTAGTTGTCTATTAAGTGTTAGCACTGTTCAGAAAATCCCTGTCGCCAAATGTTTGATAAATGATTTAACATGCTGAACAGTTTCACCTGGATGATGGGGATAATTTAGAAAAGAGTTATATATTACATATCCACATTTAATTCCATGCCAGACAGCTACGATGCGATGATCGTCTTAACGGCGTCCCTTAAGTCTACTAGTACAAGTCTGGGGAAGGTGGCTGTACTAACACAGTCAGGAAGAAGAGAAATAGAAGGATTAGAAGGGTTGGAAGAAGATTGAGGAGGAGATCAAGACGGAGGAGGAAGATATTGAGGGCACTAGATGAAAAGAAGAAGAAGAAGAAGAAGAAGAAGAAGAAGAAGAAGAAAAAGAACGGGATAAAGAGGAGGGTGAAATAGGAAGAGATAGGTGAGGAGTAAAAGAAGAAGAAGGAGAAAAGAAGGGTGTGATAGGTGATGAGAAGAAAGAGACGGAGAAAGATACTAAGGCTGATGAGGAAAAGAGGAGAAGGATGTGGTGAAATAGGAGGAGGAGGAAGAAAATAAGAGCCTCAGTTAAGAGAATATTAAGGAGAAGGAGAAAAGAAGGGTGTGATAGGTGATGAGAAGTAAGAGATGGAGAAAGATAGTGAGGCTGATGAGGAAAAAGGAGAAGGATGTGGTAAAAATAGAAGGAAGAGGAGGAGAATAAGAAGTGAGATAATATGACAGAACTAACGGAGAGTCTTGTATCATTCTGATCACCAACACCAGAACCAGCACCCTCCCTAGAGCTTGATTGAAGGACGACTCTTCATTACGCAAAAAACTGTTCATAACAAAACCACGAACACTTCAATTTTTCTGACATCGCAAATTAGAAAGCATGTCATGCCAGAAGGTTCAACATATGCTTTTATTCCACGGGCAATTACAACGTCTTCATACACCTTGCCTGTTTGTCCAGGGAAGTTCTTGATTAATATGAAACAGGGATCTAGGTATAAGGCGTCCTAGATTACGGCTTAGATTAGAAGAAGAAAAAACAGGTTGAGCACCTTCTGCATTTCTCTCGGTCTCCCTTTGTCTCTCTGACAGGCTCTCTTTCTCGTTCAATGCTATCTCTCTCTCTTTCTCTCTTTTTCTCTCTTATTCTCTCTCTTTCTCTCTTATTCTCTCTCTCTCTCTCTCTCTCTCTCTCTCTCTCTCTTTATATCATGATCTCTGTCCGTCTGTCTCTCTCCTCCACTCCTTGTTTATGTCGATCTGTCTCTCAGCTCTCAATCATATTCCTCCTCCTGATTGTGGATGTGTGTGTTTTCAGAAAGAGGGGGTAACGAAGTTTATTTCTTGCTATTCCTCCCTTGTATTGTATTATCATCATTATATGTAGTGGTAGTAGTATTGTAACTTATTGTCAATTCCGCCACACACAATAAACATATTCATTGCTTCATTTACATTTAAAATATACAAAGTTTAGGGTTAATTTATCTCGTAATCTATAATTTGTATCCCCGTTCTATTTTCGTTGGCTTAAAGTGCTCCTTCGTATTTTAATCCTGGTGCGTCGCATTACCTCCTTTCCCTCTATATATCCCCACCTCTTACCACCCCTTTTTATTTGTTCTCTCTCTCTCTCTCTCTCTCTCTCTCTCTCTCTCTCTCTCTCTCTCACTACTACTATTACTACTACTACTACTGCTTCTTCTAATGATAATACTACTACTACACGTACTATGATATACCATTCATATTCCCAATCTCCATCATATTATTATTAACATCATGTATCATCATTCCTTCCAAATCTACTTTTAAATTTATATCGTGTGTCGTAGAAGAAACCCGAAGCCTTTATTTTTCGACAATTTTCACTTGTCTAGCAATCTATCCTCCATTTCATTCATACCCTTCTTCTTTTTCATCATCATCATCATCATCATCTCTCTCTCTCTCTCTCTCTCGTTCTTTTCTTTCTTTATCTCTGGTTCGAGGTAGCTCTTTTACTTTTTTACTGTTCACTTTTTTCTCTGATGCATAACGAAATCCGAGGCCTTTCACTTTTCTTATCACCCCCCTTCATCAGGCAATATTTTCTAATTCCTCTCCACATCACTCTCTCTTATACTAATAAAAACAATCATAACAATGATTATAATCGTGCCCATCCAGGGAAGCTTCATTGGTATGAATGCTGTTCTTCCAGATGCATCTTCTCTCTCTTTCTCTCCCTCTCTCCCTCTCCCTCTCTCTCTCTCTTTCTCTATTTCTTTTTTCCTCTCTCCTTTTTTTCTTTCTTTCTATATCCTTTTTCATCCCACCATGTCATTAATATTCCTTATTTTGCAGAGTTAACAGGATTTCTGACACTAAGTACGTTCAAGATTGCGCTAAGCGGATTTTAAGCAATTGTTATGCTATATTTACTAAGTTTATATCCCCGAAGTGTGATGCGAGATTATTGTTACATTTTCCATGTCAAGTTCAGCAACCTGAAATGGTATCATAATTATATGGTGATACCGTAACAACTAGAAAGGGAACGGGGCTGTGGAAAATAACACTTTTGATTGAAAGAAGGAAAAGCGTTCGTAGAAGCTTTAGGAGAACAAAATGACGTTTAAGATGTATGTGGGAACTTGACGCAGATAGAATAAGCGAATAAGAAAGGGAAGAAAGTGTGTGTGTGGGGGGGGGGGGGGTGGTGAGAAAAGAGAAGAATGGGGTGGAACAGAAGAGAAAGAAGACTTAAAGCCTATCTGCACTAGTTTGGCCAGGGGGGATTAGACCTCCATACATGGTCACTGACAGGTGATTATCTCATCAAATCAGCTCTCAATTAACATAAGAAAAAATGGAGCATGGGGGACCAACAGGCACCGATAAGGCACTGTTGTTATATAGAGGGCGCAGGTAGCTAAAAGTAGTGCAGTGGGGCTTTAAGAGAAAAGATGAGGTACATGTGAATCTGCGTACTAAGTGACGATGCTGGGCTTGAGTGAAGGGGTATTTTGTGAAACGGTAGATAGACCACGAGATGCTGAAAGCTTGCCAAAGATTTGTCCGGCATATAATCAAAAAGTGATCGTATTACGAATGTGGATTCCCTTGAGACCAGCCACCGGCTGAAGAAAGAGTTTCCTTTTTTTATAAAATAAAACAAACAAAAATGAAACCAGGTACAAGATATCATGACAGCTAGATAAACTAATTTGAATCTGGATAGCAAGGAGGAAAATAAACGTGTATTATAATAACGTATGGTACATAACGTTCTTACTTTCCTGGAAGACAGCATGCGTCAAAACGAAAGATGTATAAAATGGTAATCAGATGAAAACATATCCTAACCCATCACGCTCATTGTTATGATTGGCTATTTCAAGAAGATAGATGGCGCTCTATATAGAAAGCAAACAAGAAACATTAACCCGTCCACGAAAGTCCCGGATGGATTTTTCATTCTCAATGCTGGATAAAAGGTTATACACAATTTTGGCTCTTAATGGATATTTTCGTAGTGAAATTATAAAACTTAATGCATACGTGTCAGTTAAATGCATCGTCGTGAATTATGTTATTCACCTGTTACGAATAATTGTATTTTATTCCAGCCTATTTTAGACCGAATCCTCCATGTCATTTTACCTCAAATTCTCGTTTGTGTGATATTTTGCTTTCTTACAGAATAACATTAAGTAATATGGAATAAAGTAGGTGACACTTGGTGATCTATATGATCAATGGACTAAGTAAGACCTGGAGGTGTTTCACAAAGACTAAGATCAACTTTAAGTAGGACTTAACTATGGCAGGGTATTCATGCAACTGGTTGCGCTCAGCCTTTTCATGACGAAAATTTATCATGTCTCTAAATGACCGAATCCTACATGTCATTTTACCTCAAATTCTCATTTGTGTGATATTTTGCTTTCTTACAGAATAACATTAAGTAATATGGAATAAAGTAGGTGACACTTTTTTTTTTTTTTTTTTTCTTTTTCCCTTCCACAGGGATCCTTTATTAAATAATATCGTTCACATTATTATGTATACAAGAATTGGTTTTTACATGCAGAAATTCAAAATAATATTCCTGGCCATTCAAAATATGATAAGAAAATACATTTATAGATACCGGTATCAGTTACAAATTGAAGTTCACTATTTAAAATAAATATCACAGATTTAGTTGGCAAAATGATTTTAGAAGAAATAAACAATCAGAAACACTTTGCAAAAAGTAACCACTTTTTCACAAATTTCTGTTCTTTCAGATTTGTTTTACATATATACTTTTCCATGCTATAATAACACTTTATCGCTGATATTATGTTTTCAAAAACTGGCAAACACTGTTTACATTTGGCTGTAAAAATTTCTTTCCTGACTATAATCATAATACAGTTGAGGGCACTGTTATTATTACCGTGAAACCCAAACAACTTATTTTGATTTCTAAACTTAATAAGTACATTATTACGAGACAACCAATACTCGAGTTTAGACCATATTTCGGTTGTATGAATACAGTAACAAAATATATGTATAATCGTTTCTACACTGTTATTACAGAATGTACATAAGTTATCTGTAACTAATTTAAATCTTAACAAAGCATCTTTCATATAAAGAATTCTATTCAGTAACTTGAACTGAAACCACCTCATGTTAACATCGACAGTTGAATTAAAGGGAAGAAAATAATACGAACTCCATACAATATTGTCAAGGTCAAACTCCTGTTTCCACTTAGTAAGACTTTTACATTCCTTTATATTATGTTTCAATAAAGAACGGTATATATGTGCACAACCTTTTTCCACTTTTATTATTAATAACAATGCTTCCGGGATGATACATGTAGGTTCAATGACCTTTGGTATGACATTTTTATTAAAACCAAATCGAATAGCATTACAAAAGCCATAATATTGAAGAAAGTTTACATGTACATTGTATTTATGTTGAAAATCAAAGTATGAGAGAAATGATCCATCTGTTTTTAAAACATCATTAACAAAACGTACCCCCTTAGCGCACCAAGACTTATAATAAATTACGTTATCATTAACTTTTATTTTAGGGTTATTCCAAAGGGGTTGACATGCAATATCATTTACAGTGAATTGAGTAAGGTCTGAAAAGGCTGATAATACTTCTTCCCAAAATGGGTTTCGTATTGAAGTGGCTAATTCTTTGTAATATTCAGCCCCCATGAATAACTGAAGAGATGTATACGGTGGAGGTAAGAATGATTGGAACATATGAAGAGAGAAACTTTCAGAACAAATAAATCTTCTTATCCATGATATCTTAAGTGATTTGCAATGCATACAAAGGTCAGTCACTTTAACTCCGCCTTCATTGTACAATTGACCCATTTGTTTCCTACTTATTTTATCACGTTTGCCATGCCATATAAATTCAAAAAAACGTCGATCGATATCCTTCATAATTTCTAATTTTGGTTCAGGAAGAGATAAAAATAGGTAGTTCAATTTGGGTATAAATAAAGATTTTACTATGGTAACTCTTCCTAAGGGAGTCAGTGTTCTTTTCAACCATATCGTCATCTGACGGTTTATCTCTTGAACCTTTTCTTGATAGTTGTGATTAACCATTTCTGATAATTTAACTGAAAAGTCTATGCCCAAGTACCTAAAATATCCCTCAGATATCCAATTAAGTTTGTACTCGTGTAAAATCTCTTTTTTGAAAGTTCTGTTCTTCCCAATCCATATCACTTGAGTTTTAGTCGTGTTGACTTTGAGATTGGACATATTTGCAAAGTCATTAAGTATTGTAAGGGCACATTGTAAATCCTGCATTGAACCGTTGAGTGTCAAAAGGGTATCGTCTGCATATTGCAACAGTTTAAGCGTTTTTCCATTCATAAGTAGGTGACACTTGGTGATCTATATGATCAATGGACTAAGTAAGACCTGGAGGTGTTTCACAAAGACTAAGATCAACTTTAAGTAGGACTTAACTATGGCAGGCTATTCATGCCACTGGTTGCTCTCAGCCTCTCACCATTATAATCTTATAATATTTTTTCCTTCAATAATGAAGTATCGAAAAATGTAAATTCTGAAGATTTGTGGCCATGATTTTTACGTCCCTTGAGAGACCAATGCCAGTAAGTGGTGAGATCAAACAGTGGCATGAACGGCCTGCCATAGTTATGTCTAACTTTAATTCGATCTTAGTCTTTCTGAAACACTCCCCAGAATAACTTAGATCTCCTTTATAGTTACGAGCCTACAATCGGCTTGTATAGCGCTCACATCTACCATACAACGGCCTCCAGGCACTCATCTCTTACCCCCTGGCTTTAGCTTGGCTACTGATTGGATAGCTCAAGTGCTACTTGGTGATAAAAACATCCAAGGGATTACTTCTTGCCAGATCCCTATATTAAACCTGGGTGTAGAGTGGTATTTAGATTGATGTATACCGGTAGGCAAAATATATGTGTCCGCCGATAGGCAGGAAGCCACGAGCTTTGCATTTCAAATCAATTACGACAATACTGCTCCAAAAAGGTGAGGGGAAAAATTGCTTCTTTTTGTGAAGTCTTCGGGTTCAGTAATACATAAGAGCAGAGACCACATTCTTTTGTGAAGTATTCTTTAGATCTATTGATTTATTGTGGCAGCTGAAAGGCTACATGGAAATTTATTTTTAAAACGTCATGCTCTTCTTTTGTCATTACTTTCTTCGAATTATCACAAAACACTGTTTTCCTGATTTGACAGATCAATATGCTGATTGACCAGCAGGAGAATATATTTTACCTTTTTTCTTATAACCGATTTCTTATGTGCATAATGGGTTTTTAAACAGGCCGTTGACATTTTCGACTGTTATACCTCGCAGCAGTGTAGAAAAATGGGGGGGAGCAGTGTAGCTATAAGGGCACATGGAAAAGGTACCCCCGCCCCCATACATACACTTACATCACCACCACCACAAGCAACGGATGCAGGGAGCCTAGGGTGCAGATTACCCCCCCCCCCGCCCCACCCATTATTCATGAAGGGACAAAACCGTCTTCCCATGGTCGCACCCCCCCCCCCCCTCTCCCTCTCAAAAGAAAAGAAAATTACATTACAGAGCTGTACAACGATATAAAATGCACAATTTCATCATTTCTCGAATATTAGTAAAGGCACTGTTTTTTAAAGATTGTCTACAATTGGCATCAGATGCAAGAGGGCATTTGCCTTCAATTATAAGAGCTAAAAATATTATTGTTCTTGCTGATATGGATACATACAAGGAATACATTACTAAATGATATAGTGTTTTCTACATGCGCCCAAATAACCGTCATCACCTCCAATTTAAGCCATGGCAACAGGAAATGATGGATGTGTTTGGGATCTTCAATTTCTGTAACCTGAGTGGAATCTGCTTTAAATTTAGATCAATATTATCGACTGTGCTTTCAAAGCTAGTCCATCACGTGACTATGTAAAGTAATAGGGCTCCATTTGTTTCTCTCCCTCTCTTTCTCTTTTTCTTTCTGTATCTATCTACCTCAAGCACGTAGCCACGGGGGGCACGGGGGGGGGGGACGTGCCCCCCCTAAATTTCCAAGATAGGTTGAACATTTTTAGACCCCTTTTTTTACCTCGATCGATTACATGTATGTGCCCCCCCCCCCCCCCCCCCGAAACATCAAACTCTGGCTACGTGCCTGATCTACCTACCTATCCCTATCTCTACCTCAATCTCTCTTTTTTCTTTCACACTCTTTCGACCTCTACATCCCCCCCCCTCCCTCTCCCCCTCCCTCCCCATTTCTCTTCCTCTCTCGCTTACCCCCTCTCTTTCTCTCTCTCTCTCTCTCTCTCTCTCTCTCTCTTTCTCTATCAAAAATTCTTGAGGTGAACAACACCTGGTCACCGATGACGTCATCAGTGAGGTAAGTAGGGCAAATTCAGGAACCACATTATTTTTAAAAGGCTTCGGTATGCGTCCGAAGACGGCTGCTAATTTGTTTTAAATTCAAAGAGAGTGTGGGATGGATGACAGTTTTTAAGGTACTGACAGAGTCAGAAACTCTGCAAACATTGATGCTGTATGGAGGGCTGTATGACCATGGAGTTACTAGTAACTCCATGGTATGACGAAATCCATGAAAATTCAATGTGAATCGAAATTCTCATCTACACTATTTTTCTTTTTATGAACGTTTAATACACACGGTCGCAAATAAACTCAGTTTTTGATAAATCAACTCAAGGCCACATTTCCCGTAGAAATCATATTCGGATTAGGTAAAACCTCATTGTATTGTTTTTCACATTTCAATAGCTGACGGACGATGCCACTGATATTGCCTGTGGTTGATTTTCCGAAATTCTTTGTGATGTTTATGGTATAATGTGTTTAACATGGTAATGGATACAGTAAACATATGCCTCGAAAATAGTACGGGGACAACAACCGCGAAAGCAGACCTTGTGGAACCCAAATAATTAATTGGAACAAGTGGGCTCAATTTAAAAAAAATTGTTATCAATAAGTCTCTTTGCATTTAAGTAATAACCAAGTAAAGATCGAGGGTAGGAGAGAAAAAAAGTAGACGGAGGAAGATGGCGTGAAGAAAGTTGGGTTTCAAATTAATTGAAGGGATTGTAGTGGCATTAACCATTATTTTTAAACGCACATGTAGTCATCATATTTAGATTATTGCAGCAGCAAAAATCCACATTTCTTTCCGCCTTACCAACTCACTTTCCATTCATTAGAATACATAAAGATGCAGGATAATGAAAATAAAATAAATGTTTGCTGTAAATCCTGGAAAAAATAAAATGGGTTTTTGGAACCACTACTGAACTGATGGTGATGCGTGCATGTTTAGGATAGATTGTGGACTAGTGGATATGCCGCTATGCACTGGATCGGAAAGCTCTAAGTTCGAATCCCACCTCCGACTGGAACGTCCATTTATCACTCCAGTAATATCATACATTAAATGTTTTCTTCATCGATCAAGGCTTTCAACGAATCCAAGCCCAGCTAATGATTGATGACATAATACTCACATAATACTCTGGAGTCGTTTATGATATGCCATCATAACATATGGATAGATACATTATGAATGATATTATTATCTTCTTTATCATTATAATATATCATCCTATTATAACATTCAAATCCCACCTTTTTTCGGTTGAAATTATTAGTTGTTTCTCCCTACCCTCTCCCTTTCTCTCTCCGTGTCTCAACCCCTATCATTATATCACTCTCTCTCTCTCTCTCTCTCTCTCTCTCTCTCTTTTTCTCTCTCTCTATTCCTCTCCATCTCCCTCCCTCCCCCTCTCTGTCTCTCTCATACATTTAATTCCTTCCCAGAAGATTATGTCTGAGTTATAATTGAAAGCCGAAGAGGAAATACTTTCAGAAAATCCTTTTATCCTCTGTGCTGTCTAATCTTCCATTTATTTTTGTGGAACATCAAATAAAAAAGATGAAGAAAAATGAATGAAAAAAAAGGAAATTAAGCCGGATTTGTGCAAATCTATGTAAATGTATTCTGGTGTAATGTACCAGGGGTTTTACTGCTAGTTGGAGTGTAGTACAGATTTATGGTAAGCACCAACCGTTGGGAGATTTATTTCGAGATTTAGTTCTTTGTTTCTTGTGTCTTCCTACTCTGAAACGGGGAAAGGAATAAATCCCCCAGGTTCTTACAGTGGACATGTTTTTGTTTTTAGGAAGCTTTTTAACCTTTTCAGTATTCCCCGAAGTTTGCATCTAAAATACTACATTCGAGTTTGAATTTCTGCTTCCCTCTTTTTTTGTTTCTAAGATAAACATGTTAACGCATTCTCTCTAAGCAGTTTTTTTGCCACACATAGTTATGAGGCATAAACACTTCCGTTCCATTATTCCTTCATATCTATCACTCACCACTCTTTCTTTTAAAATTAGCCACCCCCCCCCCCCTTCTCTCTCTCTCTCTCTCTCTCTCATCGTTTTTTCTTTTCTTATCTCTTCCTCCCCCACTCCCTTGCTATATATTCTCTTCTTCTTTTTTTTTTTTTTTTTTTTTTTTTTAGTTTGAAGACATTTTGAAGAAATTTGATTTTAACGAAAATTTGAAGAGATTTCACTGCGGCAAGTGTCATTTTCTTTCTTTTTTGTTTTCTCCTTCATCTTTTTTTCTTTCTTTTTCTTCGTTTTCTTCTTACTTTTTTTGGGTTTTCTTCTTCTCCTAATTCTTCTTCTTTTTCTTTCATCTTCTTCATAGCGTCCAAACACACCACAAAAAACAATTTATTGTAATTCATAACACGTACTACACTCGCTTTTACAGATCACTACATTGGTATACACACAGTCAAACACACTTTTTTCAGAAATGTAAATTTGGTCCATTTCCAGCCGAATTAATGCTCAAAACACATCATTTGTTTTCATTTGCGACATGATTCTTTTTCGACAACTACATTGTTATTTATTCATTTTCTACACGTTACCTCTGTTAGTAATTTTTAAATCAGTGATTCGGAGACAAAAAAATTATCATTCTCATAACATTATAATATTATGTTTTACATATAAATCTAGAGCTGTTTTCAATGATTCAATCAACATTCATATATATATATATATATATATATAATAAACGTCGATTGCGGGCCGATGAAAGGCACTCGAGTACTCCTAAGTGTTTTAAGTGATTACAAGTGCATGTATTTTCTTCACAGCACAACTCATCTTTAAGTTTGAAGAAGAATGAGTAGGGGTCAATGGGACAATCATTAAGTCAGCCCTCTTAATTTCGGACGAACCTATCCATTAAATGGCGAGTTTGAACGATGGGAGTTGAACATTATGTAGGGAAGAAATCACACGTTGTGGTACTAGCCATTGGAGGGGCACGTGTGTCATGAAGAGGGGGGGGGGGGCGGTTTTATTTTAGTGGATGAAATACAAGAGAAGAAAGTCGTAAAATAAGGGAAGGGGTTCAAGAGGTCTTGTCCGTTTTGTTGTTGTTGCTATCTTCCCATTTTTCACTTTTCTTTTTCTATTATTTTTTTCGATGGCGGGAGGGGGGGCTTTGTCCCCTCTGCCTTCGGTTGCTACGCCACTGAAGATGGATAGCGAGGGAGCAGTGGATTACATGACATGTCGTCAACACTGTTTGCCCTACAGTTATCTCTCCTCTCGATCTACGGGGCATGGCGAAGACGTGAGCACGTCCCAGACATCGTTACCATGCCAACTAAAAGTCGACACATTAACTGCATGTGGGGGCAAGAACTAGCAAAACTCTTTTTTTCTTTTGAGTTGACCTTTCAGCTTCCTTGATGCCCCGTAACCCGACTCCCAGCAGCCCAGACGACATGGAGGAGTTGTCACGGCAACGGGAAAGCATCGCTTTATTTACCCCATCCTGTTTTGTTTCCATCTGTTCTGACTATTCAGCTTCACAAAATAGAAATAGCGAGACAGATATGACAAATGTGACATATAACACTCTGGTAAAACTAGGATAACTTGACGTTTTGCTTTCAAGCCTGCGTCTTCCACAAAAAATAATTAATCAATTTCCACAGAATATACGTAGATCAGGTATCATTTGTCGTAACATTTTGTATTGATTTGTCTTTAATTCAAATGTAATAACGTTTTGCATAGTATATATATATATATATATATATATATCAGTTTTTATCATTATGATATTTGTTATTTGTTGGAAATGAAAATAATAAATTGATTTAAATGAAATGAAATCCTATGTGTTCAGAATCAGGGTTGTTGCCATGCCCAGTCTCACTCTCTCTCTCTCTCTCTATCTCTCTTTCTCTCTCTCTCTCTCTCTCTCTCTCTCTCTCTCTCTCTCTTTCGTCCTTCTCCCTGGCTCTTTCTCTACCTGTTTTCATTCAATTTCGCCAATTATTCGTGCCCACTCCCCCCCCCCCCCCCCCCGTTATCCCCTCCTGCCCTCATAGCTACGCCAGTGTTGAGAATCGTTTCCGTACGATTCTATCACCACCTGTGATCCATGAAATCTTTATGGAGAATGACATTTTCAAGACTTATCAGCAAAAAATAAGAACATCGGATGTGAAAACCACAGCAAAGACGTTTTAAATCAAAGACACATATCTAAAGAAGATTAGGACAAACTGTATAGCTTATGAACGGGAGATGACGCTATACATGTTTATTGTATCTACGCAACTCTTAGATATAATCGAATAGACCTGTATTGCACTGTTTCGAAATTCAAATCTATTTATTTTATTTAAAAAAGGAGATTCCACTAAAATAAGGTAAAATTTAAATCAATCTGTAATAATTAGGGTCATTCATTGCACAATCCTAGGGAAACTGGGGGAGCACCCGCCCCTTCCGTCTCGAAATCTTGAATTTACTCGCGGACAATTAGGGCAACCGCCACCGTTTAGGAGGAGGGGGAGGAAAAAGGGAGGGGAAGGAAAAAAAGGGAGGGGGAGGGACGGTGAGGGGAGCAAGGGGAGTGATTGAGGTCGGATGTTGACAAAAATTGAGAGTGGTAAAAAGACATACTTTACGGAAAGAGGGGAACGCGAAAGGGATCAGGAGAGTAAGACGTCAAAGGAGCGAGCAAAAATTGACAGCGTGAAAATAGTTCACAAAACAACGTAATCATATGGTTTGATCTCGATCGCGCGTTAGTTGATGAGATAACGAGAAAAAAGTGAAAACAGAATTTGCCTATGGCCATACGGATATAACACTCTGTTTGTATAATCTTGCCTATAGAAACCCTTTCCGTCTGATTTCTCTGAAGAAACAGCTGAGCCGACCGCAGCGTTTTGATTTCCCGTCATCAAAATCCTTCCTTCGTATATTCGCCGCTACTCGACGCGTCAGAATTGTCCAAACATTAATTACCTCATCCTACGTATTTCTTACTACTAGCCTGCAGAGATCATATGGTAGGCGGGTAATGCCAATGATATCTACCATTATAGGCCCTACCAGGGATGGCTAATTCTCGCTATATCATTGAAAACGCTGTCTTCTTTTATTAATCCTTTGAAAGATTGGTTATTTATTCCTCTTAATTGTATTTCTATTTTTGTTGTATTATTCTAATTAAAGAGCGTGAATCACCTAATCCTCCATCCGTCGAAAAATGAATGGGGGAATCATATTTCGATCTTTCTATTCCCTTAGAATCTTCAGGTTTGGTGGTTCGATTGAGGGACGGGTAATTCTCGATCTCTTAAAGGTACTATGTCCCTTTTGCAGCCAACCTCAAATTCTGTATAACTTCTCAGGAATTATGAATATGTCATGTATGTCATATCTGTGAAATTTAAATGTTAGCAGTGGCCTAATATTCAAATTATGCAAGGAAACCCGTTCACTTGCTAGACTTCACTGTCATACACTAATGAGTGACTGACTTGCTTTTTTTCTTCTTTGGTAATAACATACATAACATGAGCTGTCAAGGGTACATGAGCATTTGTCTACATCAATAACCCACTTCTTGTGATGGCCAAAATTAAACTGATTAAATCTATGCGCAGCATAAAATGTATCACCATTCGGTGCAATGGTCTGAAAATAAAGACTATTACTTATTGGCTCTATAGCTCCTAAGTCGATTTGACAACTTAAAGTCGTTATTTTCCCACTTAAAGACATTTTCAAGCCCCACCTTTTTAGGGAAGTTCGAAATTAGTATTATCTTTCAAATGCCGTTGGAATTTAACCTTTTCATTTTGTGGGCCTGCAAATGGGACATATACCTTTAATGGTTGAAACTGTAAACCCTAAAATAGGAGGGAAATAATTGCAAAGGCTTTCGAGAAAATTAACGTAAGGCAATTTAATAAATAGCCTCGTACATCTCCGTCTAAAAATATGTAAATTGTACAGTGACAAACTACATATTCGGAATATGGTTTTCAAAGCCATAATAGGAGGGTATTCAAAATTGCCCTTCAGCTGACCTCTTGGAAATCCTTTGTAGAGTTTCCCTTAAAGGCATCGTTTAACGATGTTAAATCTGAAATGCACGGCCCTGCGTGCTATCTGTGTCTGTGATATGATGTAATATTGAAACCCTAAAAACCCTTCAAAATTATCAAGAAGCGCCTCGAAAAAATAAAAACATCTTTGGGTGACCGGTTTTACCATACTCGTTTTCCCCAATAGACTGTAATGTTATGAAAACCCCTAGGTAAACGCAAAATTTGGTTTCGATTTCCAATCATAAATATCTTGATAATCAGACAGGCGATCGGCTTGTAAAAGTCATGGGGTTCCTTACTGACATAAAGGTTTATAATTATCATCGCAGCATGAGCTAATTCCAGGATTTTTTTTCTGAATCTGAGACAAAGTTATCGGATCCCTTTAATCATCGACTTTTATGGCATCACATGCCAACCATAGGGACAGGGGGTGCGTTACACCATCGGCTCCTTAGGTGGGTCAGAGCAAAAAAAGTCGAAAGAAGCGATTTCCCGGAGGGAGGATGCAAGCAACCGATATCACATCTAGATCCGTCAAAATTACATCGAAAGGACCCCCAAAGGTGTTCTTACGTTTACCTAATACCTTCGCCTTTTCTTCCTTAATTCTAAGGAATGATGTTATGATACTGGCTTATTCGCTTGGCTTTGGGTCTTCTCAGTTTCTAATTCGGTACAATAATGGGAATTTCAAGGGATATTCTGTATTAACTATTGCTCTACCGGATCTAAATTGTTAGCGTAATTCTAATTATCATGCATGTCATTATCTTTAAAGGAAATAAACACGATCACATCTCCTTTTTCGAATAATAAACCTAAAGCAATTTCAGTAGTATTGTGCGTAACCTATTGAAATGTTAGAACACGACATTGAGAAATTATTTAATTCGAACATGATTTATAAATTAATAAATGACAAGTAGTTTTTATAGCTTAGACCCATTTCTAGAAAGTTCATTTTCTGCCCTTAATGTGGAACGGTATGTCACTGAGACAGCTCCCGTAGGATTGTTGTGCCAAAGTTGATTCTGTTTTGCTGTTTTGGCTTCAAAAGGGTCCCAATTGACCAAAAATGATGGGGTCCAAATTTTCAGACCCCTCCTTCATTTCATGGGGGGTCCTAGACCGGGAGCCAGTGGGGGTCAACCTAGCTGGGAAGGAAACAAATTTTAATGTGCACAGATGTAAAGATCGCATAGCTCCACATAAAAAATTGATCGTCTGGCATGTTTTAAGTGGTGGGTGAGGCCAGGGGGACGCCCCCACCAAAAAAGTGTCCCTTTTGACGACAAAATAGTATTATGTAAATAATATTTTAAGGAAACCTTGAAACACCATAAGTTTGGGTTCATATGAAAGAGAGTTAAATTATCTACATTTTGATACCAATTACAAAGAAGTTGGGATTAATTAACATTACAAATTTAAGTAAAAAACGTGTTTTTGTGATTTTTTTTTTCGAAAAATTTAATTTGATCAAAAAACTTTATTTTCCATATATTAAAATTGGAGAATTGCATTTGTTCATAACTTTCAATAAATTATATCAATAAAAAGTTATAGCAACCAAAGTTATTGATTTGATTTCCACAAAACAACATTTTTGCCCACATGCGTAATAACTGTATGCATATACATGTACGTGCATTAGTGTAGGACCTGTTTGGTGTGTTTACATCGAGTTTTAAAGATAACTTTGAACTAAAACCTCTAATCACCACGTATTTGGTGTCAAAAGATGGATAATTAAAATACCTCCATTCTGATATCAATTTCAATTAGTGATGTAGTGTGTGAAATATAAATTTTGAGCCAAAAAGGTGCTTTATTGTAGATATTCCTCTCAGCCCTTTTGCCAGTATATCGGTATATTAACTGGACAAACGTGATTAGACATTAAGTAGTGCAGAAAGTTCAACAGTTTGAGATTGGGGGAGGGGGCAAACATTCCAGGGGGCTCACCTTTCAGGGGCAACTTCTCACCCCCATCTGATAACAGTATCTCAACCAATTGTATGCAGTTGATGCATTCATACGGCTTTTTTTTCGATTATTAATAAACCCACCAGAATAAATCCACATTCATCAACTCAGATTGACAATATTTTTTCAAACGTACATAACAACAAAACCATCGGTGGAATATTGTGTTCTGAAGTGTCGGATCACCTACCCATATTTTTAACTTGTGAATGCAAACTATCTGGCCGTAAATCATTTGATGAGCTTATATATCGCAAAGAATCCAAACGTAATAGAATTGCTGAAACAGGATTTATTTTTCGAGGGATGGGCTGAGGTATGTAGTGTAAATGATGTCAATACTGCATATAAACATTTTAGTAACAATTGCAATATTATTATGAAAAGAATATTCTTTTAGGCAAAATGAGTAATAAGCGAAATAAACCCAGGAATCCTTGGATAACGAAAGGTTTATTGAAATCAATACAAACACGCAATCGCCTCTACAAATTACATTTACACAATCCAACTGACACTAACCTAAACACATATAAATTTGGGAGACTTGTCATTTTCCAACAAAGGCATACAAAAGTATAATTTACCTCCAAAAAGAGAAAAAATCACAGAAAATCATGTCATTTCAGCAACATGTTCAAAAAGACCATATGATTTATGCAACAGGCAAGATAGAACTTTAATGTAGACGGTGATGTGTTGTCAAAATTATAAGCTGGTACCTAATGACATTTTCCAATCATCAAATCGTGAGATCCTTAGAAGTTCAAGGAGTTAGTAACGATTTTAAATTATTCATGGCTAAGCAGAAAAGATTTCAAATTGATCTCAATTGAAGTTCTGGAACTTCCTATTTGAAACACACAAAGACTAAACTGAGATTCAATCGAATCAAGTAGTTTCATAATGTTTCTTTGATTTTTGTACCATTCTAATCTTATCACAATAGGAATTATGCGGAGTATTAGTTGCTTACATGCATACACGTGTTTTCTTTAAGTAGTCAGGCAAAATAAACCAACTGCCAATGCCCACATTTCCTGAAACATCCCAGAGTACAGGAGAAGTACTTATTAATTTCACTCAGCCACTACAAACCCTTTGAACTTTCTGCACTACTAAATGTCTAGTCACTTTTGTCCAGTTAATATACCGATATACTGGCAAAAATCAGAGGAATATCTACAATAAAGCACCTTTTTGGCTCAAAATTTATATTTCACATACTACATTACTCATTGAAATTGATATCAGAATAAGGGTATTTAATTATCCATCTTTTGACACCAAATACATGGTGATTAGAGGTTTAAGTTCAAAGTTATCTTTAAAACTCGATGTAACCACACCAACAGGTCCTACACTAATACACGTACATATGCATACAGTTCTTACGCATGTGGGCAAATATGTTGTTTTTGTGGAAATCAAATCAATAACTTTGGATTGCTATAACTTTTTATTAAAACAATATATAAACCTCTCCCTCGCACAGGATATTGTCGTTGTACTTAAGCAAATTCCTGGAAAGTGATGAACAAATGAAATTCTCCAATTTTGATATATGGAAAATAATGTTTTTTGATCAAATTAAATTTTTCGAAAAAAATCACAAAATCACGTTTTTTACTTAAATTTGCGATGTTCATTAATCCCAAATTATTTGAAATTGGTATCAAAATGTAGATAATTTAACCCCCTTTCATATGAAACCAAACTCATGGTGGTTCTACGTTTCCTTAAAATATTACTTACACAATACTATTTTGTCGACAAAAGGGATACTTTTTGGGTGGGGGGCGTCCCCTGGCCACACCCACCACTTAGAAACATGCCAGACGGTCAATTTTTTATGTGAAGCTATGCAATCTTTACATCTGTGCACATGATAATTGGTTTCCTGCCCAGCTAGGGTGACCCCCCCCCCACCCCCCCCCCCCTGGCTCCCGGTCTAGGATATTTGAAAATTTGGACCCCATCATTTTGGCCAATTGGGACCCTTTTGAAGCCAAAACAGCGAAAAATCAACTTTGGCACAAATATCCTACGGGATTACATACCATACCGCACTACCTTACATAATGACACCTCAATTAAAAAAATGAGCAGGAGTAACAAAGTTTTGTTTGTTTAAAGTAATGCTTGCATTTCCTTAGTTTTATTAAAATAATCCGTTCCACTAGCTGTCTGCCCTAACTACAAAGAAGACGAAAGACTTTATGCATGGCTGATCGTCAAGGAGACGTTCTTTGTTGTTTGTTGCTACGGTGAGGAAGATATATTCAAGGGGTTTTAAGAGATGGAGTAATATCTAGCTCATTCCCTTTGTACCATCTCGATGCCGCCAGGAGAAAATATGTCAGACCTGTGCTTAACTGGATTTTCCTTGCAGATACGTAGACAAAAGATTCCTGCCTAGCTGCAAACTAACGGACCACTTTCAAAGGGAAATATGCTTTTGTAATGATAATTAATTTCGCTACCACTCGTCTGATAATACGAGCAGTTCACAGTGCTTACCTTTACAGGAGGCAAGCGAAAGGAAATGGAGCAAAATTTCTGTGTGGGCACTAATCTCAATTATAACATCATAAAGAACTGGACATCAACAAACTCAAGAAGATTTCTACAAGAATTTAAGAAAACTAATTTGTTTGAAGACGAATGTTGATGAAAGAATACAAAATTGAGGTTTTCTGCGTACACAGTTAATCCAAATATGGCATTCCTGTCATCAATATTCGTCTTCAGACACATTTGTTTTATAAAACCTTGCGGAAGTGCGGCGGAAGTGTGTGTAAAATGACATACCCTTTCACGTTATTGTCATTTTTTGCCAAAATAATTTCGACAAATTTTGGGCTCTCAGAATTTAAGAGGGGCTTTAACTTAAAGGGGAATTAACCTCTCGACTATGAAGCATTATCATGACATAGAGAGTACAAAAACGTTTCATTTGATATAAAGAGCATTGCTGTAGACCATATAGTATCGTCTTGCAAGTACAATAAAGAGACCGTACTTCGCCATATTTACGACGTCGTCTGCTCCCGAAGGAAGCTGCCAGTTTATCGAAATTTCCCTTCATAACTACCGGGTTGTGACGTATCGCAAGGAAAACTGATGTAGCGCATAAAAGTCAAACATGGTGTACTGTCAAGTGTTTGGTTGTAATCATTGTTCCTCGAAAACCAAGGGGAGATTGTTTCATCGGTTTTCAGACCAATACAATCGCAATGAAATATTCCAGCTATAGGTAGCAGCTCTGAAGGGCAGAAATCTCTGGAGAGAAATTACTAGTACGATTGGAAAAACAATGTGATCTACAGTGATCATTTTACAGATTACAGCAGGGAAACGGACGTACGCAATACGGACGCAATAGCGGTCGAGTCCATGCGATACGTCACAGAACAGGCCGTGCGCAAACACAATCGCGATGTACTGAAAATTCTCAGAGCCGCGAAAGACGAAGGATTCTAAAGAAGAGATACGTCCTCCCTTTCGTCAAATGAATGATGCTTTATACTTCTCAGATAATGTTTTAAATAGCCTACAAGCTGAATTAACATGAAGTTTGAGGTTAATTAATTCCCCTTTAAGTACAGAATTTAATAGCAAAGTATGTGATTACGTGCTTGTCATGAAATTTGTTTGGATTATTACTGTTACGATATACGATATCCGATATATCCGGTATCCGTGGTAGTTCAATAAACATGTTCACCATCATCACAAACCTGACTGCCGACTCGTCTATTATCATGAGTATCTACCGAATCTAAGACCCTCGAACTCATCATGGTGGCAGCTGCTGGGATCTTCGAAATCAGTTTCGATTTTTGAAGACACAATTGATCCAGTTCACGGTAGTTGGAAGTATAATTAGCAAAATTATCGTCGATTAGCGATTTGTGACGTCGCACTTTTTCGTATGCATAGTACGTGCACCGTACATACAGCACAGTGTACCGAGACACTGATGCTACTGCATAATCCCGATGAACTCGTACGTGAATGGTGATGTGTGTATGAGCATAATAAAGGTTCATAAAGCCTGCTCAGAATAGCCTAATCCAGTTATAACTGTGCTCAATCACTGACACAGGGGTCTGCATAATAACGAAACTAGTAAAGTTTAAATCTAAAATTAAACTAAATCAGAGGTGTGAACATTAAACCTGTTTTCAGATAATATTAACAATATCTGGTGTGTGAGGAATTGTCACTGTCGGACATATTGAGTGAGAGTGATCAACATTTTCATTGCATGATACACCTAATGACATTCACACAAGTGTGAGAGCGTACACAGGCATACGTGTACAAACCTTATCAACACCAGCCGGTTAGGACCTGTTCACACTAAGATTAACAACACAAAGATTTACACTCATTCATATAATCTGTCGTAACCAATACGCACACGCAAACATATACAATGAGTACTAAGTATCCAGAAATGAACTGGGAGGTACCAGACCTGCCCGAAGAATTCAAGCTATTCAAACAGAGACTGGAGCTTGTGTTGGCAGATCAAGAAATAACTGAAAACAAAAAAAAGGCTATAAAAAATCAAAATCGCTGTAGGCAACGAAGGTTTGCGCAGAATCAATGCGTCTGGGCTATCAGAGGCCGACCAAGAAAAACCACAAGAGCTGTGGAAATTATTTGAGAAACAAATAAAGGTAAACATTAATTTTCGGGTCCATCGTCTCGAGCTGATGCGATATCGGCAGAGACAAGATGAGAGCATTGACGCATTTGTTACTCGATGTAGAGAAAAAGCTAACACATGCGATTTTGAGGAATCCGAACTTGCCGAGCGGATAATGGAGGTAGTCATCACCTCAACACCAAGTCTAGAATTCCAGAAATTCCTATTGGACCAGCCTAAAGGATATCAAATCGAAGCAATTCTAGTAGAGGGTCGAAATACGAGGCAGTTGCGGCGAGCAGAAAATGCCTAGAAACGCTTGAGCCGGCTAAAGAAAGCATAGATTCGTTCAAGCGGAACCAGGGACGAATCCACAAACCTCGTCAGCGCCCTGCGTAAAACGATGTGTGTCGTGCCTGTGACACAAAGGGCCATTGGGCCAAGTTCTGTAGAAAGGCTAAGAACGATCGTAGTCGAAAACCAGATCGTAGATCAGATGACCATAAGTCTGATGACCGTAAACCGAAACACGGTAACCAATCACGATCAAAACCAAAGGGTCGAAAGTATAAACCGATTAGTGAAATGGACACTGAACATGATACTAGCACAGATCATGAACATCACCAATCAGCAGGTCCACCGTAGCAAACTTCGAACATTTTGACACCATACACACGATCGGACCACACACAGTGATCAACTCAAAGGGTACAGTAGCTTTTGCAAACATTGACATCATATGCCCACAGAAATCAGGTCAGCATTAACTATATCTGAAGATAGACTCTGGGGCAAGCGCTAATACTATCACAGTACGCACAGCCAAACAAATATATGGTGACAAGTGGAGGCAAGTAGTGAAACGTACACCAGTAAAGCTAGTAACATATGGCGAAATATCAATACCATGCGTTGGTACACTAGCCATAAAGTGTAGATACAAGAGTCCAGAATGGTATACACATACATTCTACGTAGCAGACGTAAATGGACCAGCTATCTTAGGGTTGTTAGGTTGCACAGATCTCGGATTATCACAATCCATACAATGCACAAGGACACACCTACACATACACCTATCACAAGTGTTAGTGACCTTAAACAAACATACCCAGGTCAGTTTGATGCCATAGGAAGCTTTAGCGGGAAAGCAATGCTGCATCTGAAAGATGATGCAGAGCCCACCATAGATGCACCTAGAAAGTGCAGTGTTCATCTGAAGGACAAGATCAAGGCCAAACTAGATAACATGGAGAAGCAAGGAGTCATCAGAAAGATAGAACACCACACAGATTGGTGTAGCTCGATGACCACCGTTGTGAAGAAAGATGGATCCATACGGATATGTCTTGACCCCAGAAGGTTGAACGATGCCTTGAAAAGGTGTCCACACAAAATTCCAACCTTGGAAGAAATCCAACCAATCTTCGCAGGAGCTCAATTCTTCTCCAAGCTAGACGCAAAGGCTGGATACTGGTCAGTACACCTAGCAGAGGAATGCCAAGACCTGACCACCTTCAGAACACCATTTGGGAGATATTGTTTCCAACGATTACCCTTCGGCTTATGCACAAGCCAAGACATCTTCCAGCAACACATGGATAGGATCGTCCAGAATGTGCCTGGCTGCGTATGTATCGCAGACGACATTGCCATTGTCGGGAAAACAGAGGAGGAACACGACAAGAATATCCACTTACTCATGGAGACAGCGAAACAGGAAGGACTCGTGTTCAACAGCTCCAAGTGTACTATCAAGAAGGAAGCTATCAGCTACTTTGGATCCATGTACACAAGATCTGGAATCTTCCCAGATCCAAGCAAGGTTGAAGCTATCAATACAATGCCTTCACCCAAGGACAAGGAAGATGTTCAGAGATGCCTAGGATTATTCACATACCTAGCACCATATATTCCTAATCTATCAGAGAAGTCAGCACCACTTCGTGAACTCCTTCACAAGGAAATTCCATTCGTCTGGGACGAGGATCACGAACATGCCTTAAACAGCCTGAAAAGCGCAGTCTCATCGGGTGCATGCTGCAGTTCTTTGACCCAAAGAAAGAGACAATCGTTGAGGTAGATGCGTCGATGAAAGGGCTGGGAGCATGCCTGCTCCAAGATGGCAAACCCGTAGCTTTTGCATCCAAAAGTCTCTCCAATGCGCAGTCCAACTACTCGAACATAGAGAGGGAAACCTTAGCCCTAGTGTTTGGTATCACCCGATTCCATACATACCTATTCGGGAAGGAATTCACTGTGATAACAGATCACAGGCCTTTGGAGACAATTTGGAAGAAACCTCTAAGAAGCGCACCAGCTCGTCTGCAGAGACTATTGATCAAGGTACAAGGATACAGATGCCAAGTCAAGTACCGACCTGGGAAAGAAATGATTTTTTTCAGATACCTTGAGCCGTCTTCCTAACCCCAAGGAAGCACGTGATGTTCCACTAGACATCAGAGTGGAATCAATCTGCTCCGGAGTAGAAGACACTCATCAAATCGACTTGATCTTCTTCGGACAACACAAGAGAACAGAACTCCAGAGGGAAACATCCAATGACCCTGTTCTTAGGTCATTGTGGCAGACAGTCACTCAGGGTTGGCCTGAAACTCTTCAAGAGCTGCCGACATCCCTAAGGGAATTCTGGTCTTACAGAGATGAGATTGGATTATCACAAGGAGTACTCTTCAAAGGAAGTCGAGTCATCATACCGAAGACACTTCGGGAAGATATCCTTAGACAACTTCATCTGGGACACATGGGAATCGAGAGCACGAGACGATTAGCTCGTGAGACAGTGTTCTGGCCACACATCAACAAGGACATTGAACAGCTCGTAAAGCAATGTGCTGCATGCCAGGAACACCAGGTAAGGCAACAGAAAGAGCCGTTGCTTCCCCATGATGTACCTTCAGCACCTTGGACTAGACTAGGAACAGATTTGTTCATGCTCAACAGACAAGACTATTTACTCGTCACCGACTATTACTCCAAGTATCCGATAGTCTACAAAATGACCGATACATCAAGTGCTGCAGTAGCTAACGTGATGAGTGGAATCTTCAGTCTTTTTGGTCCACCAGAGGAGATCGTATCCGACAACGGTCCAGAATTTGTCGGGAAGCACTTCAAGGACATGTGCCGGAAGTGGTCAATAACACATACAACCTCTTCACCTCACTATCCAAGATCCAACGGACTAGCTGAGAGAATGGTTCGTACCGTCAAGAATCTGTTGAAAAAGTGTTCACAGACTGGCCAAGACAGTCAACTGGCTATGTCACACCTAAGAGCAACACCTGTTGACAGTCACATGAGATCACCTGCAGAGATGTTGTTTGGAAGACCCATCAGAACAACACTGCCAAGTCATTATCTTTCAAGAGAATCTACCACCACTGATCATCTCTTGAATCGACAGAGTAAGATGAAAGAAACGCACGATCGACATGCGGGTCCAGATCTTCCACCACTCCACGTAGGACAACCAGTCAGAGTCCTACATCCCAAAGATCATACTTGGATACCAGCCAAAGTATCCAAAGTCTGCGACGAGCCTAGGTCGTATGAAGTGTCAACACCCAACGGAGGAATCCTGAGACGAAACCGATCTCACCTGAGGGAGATTCCATCGTCAACCAACCCTACTCCAAAGCGTGTTAGGTTCGACGAAGACTACACTTCATCTACTCAAGCAGAAACACCAGAGCAGAATGGCAACAACCATCAACCAACTCCAACACCAGAAACTCAGAACATTCAATCTAAAGGACCAACATCAAACTCGCAAACCACAACAAGATATGGACGCAACATCCGTACACCAGCGAGATACATGTTTGAAGATTGAAACGGAACTCTTAAATTTCTTCAAAGAAGAGAGAAGATAAAGAAGAACACAGAAGACGCTTAGTTTAATGTAGTCTAAGAAGTTTATTGTTCATATGTATGTATAATCATTGTACAGTATTTTTGGTATGACAAGCATAATGTTTATAAGTCTAAACAGATGCTAGCCCAAACATGTTTCGTTTGGAAATTCATTTTATAAAGGAATCAAGTAATATATCAAAACTATGTTCAATCTTGCAGATCAACTGTGAAGTTGAAAGTGGAACGATATAATTATATAGACAGTTAAATACTCATTCGTTAATACAATACAAAAGAAACGTATTGAAAACAAATCAAGATGTTATGTTATATAACCGGATTGGAAAAAGTTCATTAGGAAGCAAATAACCAAAACTTGCATACTACCAAAAGTATTGTTATCAAAGCAATATGTTATTAATCATCGATCAGTGATGTTCACTGATTCCCAATCTTTCCAGAGGAAGGGGGATGTTACGATATACGATATCCGATATATCCGGTATCCGTGGTAGTTCAATAAACATGTTCACCGTCATCACAAACCTGACTGCCGACTCGTCTATTATCATGAGTATCTACCAAATCTAAGACCCTCGAACTCATCAATTACAACGGTGTTCTACATTATTTAATAATCACCCTCTCGCACCTCACACTTTAAACAATTACTAAATATTACAGCAAAATATTAACAAAGACGATTAAAAAGTTTAAATTACCCATGACTGTTACGGTTTATTTGATCTCCCATTTACCAACTCAGAAAAAAATACAAAATTACGAGCTGCATGTGGGGTTGAAAGGAAGATAAGGAAAGAGAAATGCGCATTAAAAAGGAAATAATAATAATGATAATAATATTCAAAAATCTATTGAATCTTTAACTATTTAAAGTTGCATTGATCACGCAGATATTATAAAATTCCAAGACAAACATTTCATTGAGGAAAAAACATTGTTTAACAATCAATATGTAAACTAGTCAAAGTAGTATTTCTTTTTGGCAAAACTGATTTTATCTTGATGAAGGAAAATTAATATAATTCATAAAATAGACGGTGAAGCATATATCACAGGTATCATGAAATAATGTAATTTCAAAAGATAGATATTTGATAATCTAATCTTCCCAAATCAATGACACAACTTTGGTGTTCGTTTATATTTTGTTTGACACTACGTTGTTGATTTCTTGATATTATGCGCATTCCAACGCATTCTAACAACTATGACATATGAATCAGAAACGTGGACAAAGGATCTAGAACAGAAGCTTGTGACTACTCAACGAGCTATGGAGAGAAAGATGTCGCATTTATCTCTGCGAGACAAAAATCAATCACAAAGTCATACGACAGAAAACAAAGGTTAAAGACATCATGGAGAAAGTCAGATAATCAAAGTGGAGATGGGCTGGGCATGTAGCAAGACTTCAGGACAATAGATGGAAAAATCGTACAGAATGGCAACCAAGGATGGGAAAGAGAAGAAGAGGAAGTCAGAAGAGAAGATGGAGAGATGACCTAACATCATACATGGGAACGGCCGCTTGGACTGGGACAGCTAGAGACAGAAGAGAATAGAAATGTTATGAGGAGGGCTTTGTCCAACGTCTGGATGAACTATAGCCTCTTAGATAGATAGATAGATAGATAGATTATGTGCGTGTAGTACATTTTGTCGGATTTATATATTTGTTAGGGTTCTGCCTCGAAAGGCCAATGACCTATGCGGTTTCCGTCCACATCTTTCAAGTTGTAGAATTTGACGTAAATGGAATTCAATGCTAAGGTCATACGAAAACTAAATAAATGACTAACCATTTATCCCAAATATGAAAGAGTACAGTCATTTTTGCCTATTTTCCTCGGAGAGTCTTACTTTCAATTTTTAAGTTTCCAATACGATTTTTTTCACGGAATTGCAACATGGATTTAAATCAATTTATAAAAACGAAAAATAAGAGCTCCTTTTAAGGAAAACGGTCGACACCAGCGTAACAATATTGTAAAGCGTTTCAGGAGGCAGTCATGGGCGGGATCATGCGTTAACAACGTAATCCTACCCCGAATATACCATCTTCACCGGATTGAAGAGGTCACTGATTTTGGTCAATTGTACCAGCATGTTTGTCCTTTCCCCATTGCACAAAATCTGACCATTGTTTGAAATAAATAAAAATGCATTACGGTGTTCCAATATATTTATGTGTTTATCAAACGAAAGAAATATTTTTTCTAACCCTAACCCTAAGGAATGCTTATTGTATATTAGTGAATATTATTTCATTAGATCCCGGGGAACAGCGGGACACGTCACCCCCCCCCCCCCCCCGAAGAATATGACAAGTACCAACAAAAAAATGTATTTCAAATACTGACTAAAAACTGCAACATACTTTTAGGCTCTGAAGGGCCAAGAGTGCAGCGTTTAGACTTATACAATTGCTATAATCGTCTCACTCGGTCGCTACGCTCCCTCGCATAATTTATTTCAAATTTACAATTAATAGTGGGAAATAGAATTCCGATCCATGCCCAACCTCCCTTCTTACTAAAATTTACCTACTAAATATTTACAACCCTTCGGACTGCACACTTATTACCGGCAAAGTAAAAAGTGAAGCGTGAACAAGTATATTGCTTGTTTTTCTACTACAGTTTTGCTAAGGAATGTAATTTTCGAATACAACAAAACTTGAAAACCTGTGAGGGGATAGTTACTTCCGTTACCTTCACCCTTCTCGTTCACTTTGCTCCCTCGTCCATCGCATTTTGCCACCCCCCCCCCCTCCCCTCCGTCGTGAAGAGAAGTCACCGCCCCTAGAATGAGGAAATAACAAGAATGCTGGTACAATAATTATTGAACCAAATTAGTGAACTCCTCACTCCTTTGAGGATGGTATATTCGCGGTAGGTTTACGTTGTTAACGCATGGTCCCGCCCATGACTGCTTCCTAAAACGATTTTAAATATTGTTACGCTGGTGTCGACTATTTCAGTTCAGATTACAGGTGTACTCAAACTTTTGGAGGGCAGTGTACGTACCTTGTAAGTATTGCTAAGTTTCTTATTTTTGCTTTAATTGCGCTAGATGTTGATAAGACGGGCTTTGCATTGCTGAATCAGATCATGGACGTAACACAGATGTGTTAGGTCAATGATCAGGTCTACATTTTAATGAGAAGTGAAATTATTGAAAGAGCACGTTTCCGAAAAAGTCTTTGACATCTAATGATTTTACTATTTTGCCGAATTCAATGGCATCGCTCAACCGTGTGGTGGGTTATGTATTTCATCGCTCTCATCTGTGCACTTTTACTTCCAGACGCATTTTTTTTTGTTAATGTTATGCTCATTGCACATGGGGCGTTATTGGACTGACGTAGGACTGCGTTAGCGACTGATTATCTTAAGTGATAATGCAATCGAAACGAGAATTTCATTACGCAGTCCTTAGTCAGCAAGTGCTTTTTTTTTATTATATATTCCATATATTATTTGTTGCTGTATTCATAAATCAGTTATCTCTGCCACATCATCTGAGGGGTCTTAACTTAACAAGCTTTGATTCAAATCATTCAACCAAGGCATTCTCGTCTTTCTTTTTCCACATTGTTATTTTATGATTATACTCTATTATATTTTGTTACATGTGATTTCTGGAAGACAAAAAAACTTGGTACTTGATACTTGACCTGATCTTTATGCAAAGAGGCATCAGGAAACACTCAAGCGACAAAATTCTACGTGCTGGTGGTTGATGTAACAGTAGAAGGAACTCTGCTTCCCTGTCTTGGGAGACAATGCTGGATTACAGCTCACTGCCGTAACTCACAAGGAAAAATGATGACTACTGCATGCACACGGACCTTTTTATACCATTTCAATGTTAAATTCTTTTGAATTTCCTATGTGTGGTTTTACTTCCTAGCACATGGGAATATGATTACCCTTTCGACCTATAATTCATCGTCTTTAATAGAATTCAAACTATACTTCATGTTATTTGCATATTTTAGGAAATTGTGAACTATGGATCTCAAGACGGTAGACATCACCGATCCATGTGAGGTAATGGCAGTCTTTGATAATCTTCTGGATTGTCAAACAGGGAGGACATGGCGAAGCATTACGACAAAATAGCACCAGACTACGATATGGTAATGTATTTATTTTCTTGAAACAATGCCATCCTTTACATATGCACACACACACACACATACATACACACACACTCATCCTTCTTGTTTTAATTATCCTAGTGTTCAAATACGGACCACTAAAATAACGATCAGGTCACTGGAAAGAAACGCAGCAAATTATAAGATAATTGTGTTCTATTCCATTTATGTAATTTAATGGATGATGAATGATGATAGAGGGCTAGCTAGGACGTAGCTATGTATGATGTATAGATATGAATGAATTGAATTAAATACAAATTACAAAATTAATCTGACCCATCAGGCGCGGATCCACGGGCCGATTCTACCGCCCCAGCCCCCACCCCCTTGCCCCCGTAAACCGGTTAAAAAATGGATTAGTAACGTAAATGTTAACTTTTTTAAAATAAAAGCGGCCCCCTGACCCCCCCCCCCCCCCCCCCCCCCCCCCCATCAAAGCCGGCTGATTCGCCGCTAAACATTTTATCAAAATTTGATTCTTCTCCAACTTCCGGATACCAACCTGGGAATGTTTGTTGCGTCCTACGGGACTCAATTACTCACTGCTTTTGCAAAATTCGTGCGTGAGATTTGGTTATTTGGTGAGTCCAGGACGCAATAACGCAACTTTCAGCGACACTTGCTTATACATTCCTTCAATTTTTTTTTCAATTTTTTTTGCCAAGCAATAAAAAACATACAGGGTAAAACAAAAGCAGTATACACAGTTTCACACAATTACAATTACTAACATAGATAAACACAGAAATACACAGAATCAATTTACAAACATGAATAATACAAAGGAAATTGCTAATGCTGGTAGCAGCCAGAAAGGAGGCGGTCCTTGTATGCGGCTGACCAATTAATCAAATATAAAAAGTTAAGCTATAATAAAAAGTGAAACAAACATGTATATATTGCTCTACAAAACAAATCTGCCACAAACTTTAGAAATATGTGTTCACAAACTTAGAAATATGTGAGAGAAGGAGAAGATATTATTGTACTCGCTTGTACTATATTTTAAACAGAAATTTTATTTTACCTATAAAATGTACTTATGAAAATAAATATTGCTTCAGACCATGATTTACATCATTCAACAAAAATATTGTGACCTGCCATTGACACAAATGCGGCATCAAAATATTTGTACTTCTCTGCCGTAATTAAATGCCTAAAACTCCTGAGCTTCCGCGGGCTCCGCCCCTAAACTCCCCACACCAATTTACGCTCCGCTCGCTTCGCTCTCTACCCTCTACCTGATCGTAAATACTTCAGCCCACCCATTTTGATAAACGTTCCGCGGGGCCTGTGTATGAATACAGAACAAAATGTTGATTATCAGAATGTCATTTTGGAATACCTTTATAAAAATCCCCCTATCTTACTTTGCTGATACCACATTGTCTTTAGCTCGTATCAGTATTAGTTTGAGCCAATATAAAGTTATTATTCTTTATTCAGTTCAGTATAATGCTTTTCCTCAAAAATGGTTCGCTATTTTTCTAGGGTTGAGACGCTAAGAAATGGTTTCAAATGTACATTACACAAACCCTGAACCATTGCATAATGATGGTGGTTCTCTCTCTCTATTTATTTTAATCATGTATTATCAACTACATAGAAAGCAGCAACAGAAAACCTAGGGTTACCTGGGATAGGTGAAAGTGAGAGTTAAAAAGAAAGTCATGTAAAAATGGCGCTTCACCCCCCCCCCCCAAAAAAAAAAAAAAAATAGTGGTCCTCCTCTCCAGCACCCCCCACTTAATCACCGGCCGGCTGAGTCGGTGCAAAATTTTCCCAAAAAAAACTAGACCAAAAAAAAGCTCTTCCCCACTCCCCCCCCCCCCCCCGCTCATTCGCCTTTCGCCGGCTGGCTGATTCGCCGCTATATATTTTCTCAAGATTTGGGCCCCCCCCCCCCCCCTCTGCCCTCTTGCCACGGCTGGATCCGCCCCTGGACCCCATTAAGGTCAGAACTTATCAGATATCTATGTAGATGTTCCAAACTCAACATTTATTTCCGTAGATCGAATGGTCAGGTTATATTGGCTCCGGATTGGTCACACCAAATGGATCACGTGACTAGGGATTTAGGAGAGAGACAATGGATGTCCTTCGAGGCATGCTCGGCACTCTTGATGTTTGAGCCTGACTTTAGAGCTGCATATAAACCTCATTGTATGGACTTTCTTTAACTGTCTCTATCGACTTTTCTTCATATTCATAATTTCAAAATCTTCTAAATATTCCCAAGGAATTCGAACACTAACTTTTCATCTACAATTACCACACATATTGCAAATTAAAGGTAAAGACCAGTAATGGTCATGCGATTGCATTGTGAAAGAAAAGTTGTGGAATCGATCAGAAAAGGTTGATCATCTAGCATCTAGCATCTGCAAGGTTCTGGAATCATCAAAATGATAAGAAATTTGGCCCATTCTTCGTAAAGTTACGAGCACTATACACAGAAAGATGTATATGGGACTACCCTATATCTCTCACACGACATGAGAGAAAAAAATTTACCAAATATATGAATTAGAAGGCGGTTTCCCGGCAAATTTGTTATCATCGTGTATTAGTCAAAACATATTCTTTCGCATGATTGGTAATGAGAGCTTCCATTTCATTTTTTGAAATTGGGGCGTTTCCAATACTGGTCTTTAATTTCCAAGTTTAAGATAACACAGGAATCTAAGTAAAAGAAGGGAATTCTAATACGTCTCGTTTCTGTTTCATGCAGTGTGGCTCAAGGTCCCGCTTGTTCATTATGTGTGACCTGTCTCGTTAACAGGGGACACCCAATGTCCTCCAAAAACGTCCGTCTCCCTGAAAAGTCAAAATGTGAAGTTCTTTTTTAAGCATGACTTATGTACTTTTGTTTAGGTAAGCGATGAATGGGTTGGACCTGCTGAAACAGCGGCTAAGCTTCAGGAAATCGAACTAAATAAAAATGCTTGTATTCTTGATGTCGGCTGTGGAACTGGTTTGGTTGGCAAAGCAGTAAGTATCCCGATATCATGAATCTCACAATTGCACAATTCATGTTTTCTCCACATCTCGTCACAAACATGCACACACAAAAAGAACAATATAACTTCAGCGATGTCTTCTGCAGATGTTTCTTTCACCCAAATTGTTATTTATACATGAATTCATATTTTATCCCCGAGTTTTGTTATTCCCATGAGCGTCGCTTGAAGAGGGTTATAGGGCGTTTAATTTGTTCCCCTTAAAAATTCCCTGCTAGCAACTTTTGAATTTTCAGGCAAGTTGTAAAATGGCTAAATAATCTCGATGATGTTTTTTCCTCACTTTCTTTCTCATTTGATCATTGAATATATTTCGCATCTATCTGCATATTTGACAATTTGACGACCTCCTTCATTCAAAACTTAATAATTAACACTTTTATTTTAATTCATTCATTAATTATTACTAATTATTAATTAATAACTGCTAAATATCACTAGCTACAGGTCGTTCTAATCTATCGGTCTAATATTACGTATTTGCTATTTTGTCTTTCAAAATAAGGTTTGGGATGTAGGCTACCTCAATCTGTACGGAATCGATATGTCCGAGAATTCGTTGAACATCGCGAGCGGGAAAGGAGTCTACTCCAAGTTGATTAACGCTACATTCGGACCCGAAACTCCTCTTAGCTACAAAGACGGTAAATATCGAAATGAGTTAATGTCGATGTCTTTTTTCTTGTGCAACCTCTCAGAAATAAAGTACATTGCTCAAAGTTAGATACAAAATAGCCCGATATATCCCTGCTATTTCCACCAACTTAAGGTAAATATTATGCGAAATTTCTTTCACGAAAGGGAAATCCAACCTTGATAGCAAACAATTCTGAAAAGTAGACATGCAAAAATTGGAATGAGATCGGACACGAACGAAGAGGACATACATTGTTGTTAGTCATAATCACTAGATGCTTTTCAAATCGTCTGATCGGTAGTGTCTTTGTGATGTAGTGGCAGACAACTTTACCATTCTTTCCAACACAAAAAAATACACAAATTTAAATTTTTCTAAAATGTATGACTTAGGAGGATCTAATTTTAGAGGATCTATAATAATATACTATCCATAATATTTGCCAAGGAGCGACCTACGGGAGAAGGCACTCGAGAGTAAAATGAAAAGAATGAAGAACAGAATTTAATTTTCACAGAGGGGTTAACCTTTGGCAGTGCATGAACCTAACTCTAGAGACTAATGCTGACCTGACCCATTAGCGCATATCTATCGAGAATACGACCCCATGATATGTGTTTGTCCCATCTTTTATCACTAGGATTTTTCGATGTTGCGTTATCTTGTGGATGTTTTCTACCGAATCATCTCGACCATACCCATCTACCTGAAATGATACGACTCGTGAAGAAAGGTCAGAATATTATAAAACCATACATAAATCTCAATTTGACACTCTCCAACCAGGCGTTGAATAGCTACCCGGTAGCATGGGAACGTTAAAGATAGACTCCGGTTCTGGTAAAAAAAAAAAAAAAAAAAAAAAAAAAAAAAAAAAAATTCTCACAGAATCAAACGAAACTTACACTGAATGTTCAAGATTAAAAATAAATGACATGTGCCAAACAATTTTGGAAAATAATGTATACTGGCTGAGTAAATGAGCATAGAAAGACAAGGAAATCAAGGTAGTACTAGTCCCGACATCATGTGTGTTGTCCCATATATAGCTTTCTGTGTACAGTGCTTGTTACTTTACCAAGACTCGGTCAAATTTATTATGATTTTGATGACTCCAGAACCTTGCAGTGCACACCAATACTTACATGCTACATGATCAACTGTTTCTGATCCTTTCCACACCTTTTCTTTCACAATGCAATCGCATTACCAGTTCTAAATTTTATCTTTAATGTGGTTGGATTGGCATATCTGCACTTGTGAAATGGTTCATTGCCAGACCGGGGTATGACCGGGTAATAATAATAACAATCTAAAGGATTGGAAACGTAGTATTAAGCGTCTTACCAATATGACTATGATTGGTATTGTTATAGAATCCGAACATGATTTATAAAGCAAGGACACTTAATTTATTGAAATAACCCTATATTTAATTCCTTAAATTCTTGAGATCAATTTCACATGTGCTATACAGTACGTCCCAGCAAAAAACGAAACCGAGAATCATCGATGTTTTATCATAACTTAATCACAATTATAATTAATAAATGACACATATTTGGAAAGCTTTGATCCTCCTCAATAATTTGATGCAACTCATATGATGCATATTTCACGCATGGGTGATTAAAAGCAATTTGGAGAGAGGAAACCAAAAAGTCATATGGCGGGTGTAATCTGAATTTTAAAGGGAATATCACATTTCTAGAAAGTTCAATTTCTCCCCTTTCATATGACACCTCAATCAGGAAAAATGAGCCAGGAATAACAAAGTTCTGTTTGTTTAAAAAAATGCTTGCATTTCCATAATTTGATCAAACGAGTTCGTTTTTACTGGCTGCCTGCCGTAGCAACAAACAGAATTGACAAAAGACTGAACTCCGTTTCGTTGAAGATTAACCATGCATCAGGTCTTTTGTCTTCCTTGTGCATGGCTGATCGTCAACGAAACGGAATTAAGTCTTTTGTCAACTCTGTTCGTTGAAACGGCAAGAAGCCAGTTAAAACGAACCCGTTTGATCAAATTATTGAAATGCAAGCATGAATTTAAATTACGTAACCCGTACATGATTTCTACAAACAATGCAAAAGTGTGTTTTAAGTTGAGTTCAGTTGAGTTCAGTTGATTTCTTGAAAGTCTTTTGTTGAAAGTGGATTGTGTGAAATTATTAAAGACTATTTTGTAAACAAAAGTTATTCATTTTCATCTCATGACTGGACTTATCACATGTTTACATCGTTACAGAATGGTAGCAATCATTTAATGGTAAGAATAGGTTGGCATTTGGCGTTACATAAATATGTGGACGTGATGTTGCTGTTGTTGTTGTTGTAGTCGTCTTCGATATTGATTTCGTATTTATGGCGCTTGTTTTTACATTTTGGATATACACGACTTAATGTCTACTAAAATAGTTTCAGCACAAGGTATTATTATTATTTTTTTTTTCCAGGTGGTTATCTGCTCATCATCACGAGAAAGGGTGTGTTCGAGAAGGAAGAATACGGTATGGTACTCAAGACTAATCTGCTACATCTGGCTGAAACAAAGATACTCCAAAAAATATTCCACGAGGACGTTTTCTACCAGAAAGATATAAACTTAGCGGGCATAGCACTGTGTTACAAAGTTATCTAGAAAGCGATGGTGATGAATTAGGATTACCTCTTATTTTAGGTCTTAAAAAGTTACTTATCTCAATATCTTTGCTTGATTGAAAATAACAGAATAATCAACTCTACAAATATTGACTGTTTTGAGGGGCACGGTTAAAACTATTGCACATGGTGAGTTTTACCCGTGAACCGAGATATAGGCAGTCAATATTTGTTTTATAAACCGAATCTCCATGTCAATTCTCAATAAGACAAATTTTTATTAAATATGTTTATTTGTAAATTATGGGGAAACTTGCTCGTACTAACAAACCTTTGAAAAAACATGTTTCAAGCCTCTGTAATGTGTTGAGAGCTCCAAAAGTTTGAGTGCAAAATTTCACCTAGATTGTATAATGATGTGAAAGAGAATGTCATTAAACAGACTTTTACAATAATTCTATAAACGATTTTTTATTTATTTTTTTTTATTTTAAAGACGAATGTTGATGAAAGGATACAAAATTAAGATTTTCTGCGATCATTTGATAACCCAAATATGGCATTCTGTCATCAATATTCGTCTTCAAACACATTTGTTTTATAAAACCTTGCGAAAGTGTGTTGAATGACATACCCTTTCACATTATTGTTAAAATTTAAGTTAATTTTTGCCAAGAAGTTATGGGCAAATTTAGGGCTCCCAACATTTTAGAGGGGCTTTAACTTAAATTAACCTCTCGACTACGAAGCATTATCATGACATAGAGAGTTACGAAAACATTTCTTTTGAAATTAAAAAAAAAATTGCTGTTGGCCAATTAATATCGTCTTGCCAAGACAATAAAGAGACTGTACTTCGCCATATTTATAACGTCGTCTGCTCCCCCAGGAGTTTGCCATTTTGTTGAAATTTCCCTTCAAAACTTCCGGGTTGTGACGTATCGTAAGGAGAACTGATGTAGCGCGCGGTACGCGCATTATATGCAATACACGTCAAGTGTTTGGTTGTAATAATAATTGTTCCTCGGAAACCAAGGGGATATTGTTCCATCGGTTTCCAGACCAACACAATCGCAATGAAATATTTAAGTTCTAGGTAGCAGCTCTGAAGGTGGAGACATTCCTGGACAAAAAGTACCACAGGAAAAACAATGTGATCCACAGTGATCATTTTTCAGTTTACTGAGCAGGGAAACGGACGTACGCAATAGCGGTCGAATTCATGCGATACGTCACAGAACGGGCCGTGCGCAAACACAATCGCGATGTACTGAAATTCTCAGAGCCGCGAAAGACGAAGGATTCTGAAAAAGAGTTACGGCCTCCCTTTCGTCAAATGTATGTTGTTTTATACTTTTCAGATAATGTTTAAAACGGCAAACAAACTAATATTAACATGAAGTTAGAGGTTAGGTACAGAATGTAATGGGAAATATGTAATTACGTTCTTGTCATCAAATTCGTTTAGATTATTACAACGAAAGGTTTTTTACATTATCTAATAATCACCCTCTCGCACCTCACACTACACACAATTACTCAAAACATCAAAATATTTTTACAAAAAAGTAACTAAGTCTAATTTGCCCATGATTGTGGCGATTTATTGGGTTTCCCATTCACCAACTCATCGAATGCCCATGCGCAATGAATGACAATAGTTAAAATTTGTTGAGAGTCATCAGATTCGTTAAACGGAAAAAATAAATGTTCATTTGAATTGAATTGAATAAATCATCCCGCGGTATAAAACAGCGGTATAAACACCAATTTTTCCTAATCAAAACAAAGTATTGCATTTTTACCCAATCAAAGTTGCATTAATCACGCAGACATTTCAACAATTTATTGAACAGAAACAAAATTGTAAACAATCTTTAACAATCAATATGTAAAATAGTCAGAGTAGCATTTTTTAAAGCAAAAAAATGATTCATCTTGTGAGGGAAAATTAACATATTTCATAAAATAAACAGTGGAGCATATATCATACATGTCATAAAATAATGTAATTTCAAAAGATAGATATTTGATAATCTAATCTTCGTCAATTAATGACACAACTTGGGTGATCGTTTATATTGTGTTTGACTGTACGTAGTTGGTTTGTTAAGTTATATTCTATGCTTTTAGTACATATTGTCGGATTTATATATTTGTCAGGGCTCTGCCTCGAAAGGCCAATGGCCTATGCGGCTCCCTTCCATATTTGTTATTTACTGTAATGTATTTTGTTTTAATATATACATATAATATTGTTCAAATTATTTATGTTTATAATGATATGTTTTTAATGGAATGTGGAATTAAAGTTGAACTTGAACTTGAACAACTTGAAATTATAGAATTTCTGCATTATGCCCTATTCTTGTAAAATGCACATGACGTGAATGGAATTCAATGCTAAGGTCATATAAAAACTAAATAAATGACTGACCTTTTATTTCAAATTACGGAAGAGTGAAGCTATTTTCGCCTATTTTCCTTGGAGAGTCTTAGTTTCCAATATGCTTTACACGGAATTGGAACATGAATTTAATTCAATTTTCAAACGACAAAAGTAGAGCTCCTTTTAAAGAAGCTGGCGTGTATACATTAAATTTCTTGTTGGACGTGGTAATTTGAATTACTTAGACACAATATTGATTTTTAGTGTTAAAAGGAAATACACAGCAACCTAAAAAGAGTACATTACAGAAAAGGAGAGTAGCTGACACATTCGTATTAAAATCAAGTGCAAAAAAAAATTTTAAAAATCCATGTACATTACATTAATAGGGAGCCTTTTCACAATTACCCACAATTTGTTTATCATTACTCATTAGATTTGTGGCACTGCAATTATTTCATATCAAACTGGTGAGCAGTCATCAGCATTCAAGTTGACACCAGTATAACAATAGACCAGTTCACGGTTAGCACATGTGCGAATGTTATTTATTTGTGTATTTATTTATATTTATTTAATTATTTGTTTTATTTAAACAGGGTAACTCTCTCAGTATTAATACTGTTGTTCTGAGAGGCCCTGAACACACAACAAATGATTACAAATACATGAAATACCAAACAATGTTAAGAGACGTATAGGCCTACATGGTTTTTTTAATGACCCCCAAATATCCACAGATCTTCAAAACATGTTCGGCCCGAATTCACAACGGAGGTTTGTGGACAAACCAAGGTTTGTCGACGAACCTCCTTTTGTTTCGCCAAACTTCCTTTTGTTCTTTACAAACCAGGTTTGTAAAAAACGCGTAAAAACGCGTCATATGACGTACGAAAACCAAGGTTTGTCGACAAACCTCCTTTGTGAATTCGGGCCGAAGAGTTCCCACTTTGTACATTGTGAAATAGTTACTCCTACAGCGATAGAGGTGCTACCTATAGCCTTTTTTTCCCCTTTTCAAAGAATACTTTCACCTGTGTATCATGGAGTTCACTGCTTGTTCATTAATGAATAATGATTAAATTACTTTAATGAGCACGTATCCAGTAGTTTGTCTCTGTATATTTCACAATTTGGTCTGCAATGACCTATGTCTGCTCATGCTCAGACTGCAACCATGAACTTGCTTATTGTAAGGCGTGTCAGTACGCAGTAATAGACCATTTCGTAGTTAGCACATGGGTCAAACGACCCCAAATATCCACAGATCTTTTACTCATGGAGAAGTCCCACTTTGTGTATTTTAGAATAATCAATGCCAAAGTCATGTATGTGCTTCATGAAAAGCTTTTATTTGCCCTCTTGTATCATAAGAATGTACCGTTGGTGCACACATGAATAATGATTACATAACATGAGTACGTATTCCTGTCGGTGGGTTTTACAATTTTATCAGAAATGACCTTTATCTGCCCATACGCAGATAGTATTAACGAAAAGGCATGCGTGAACAAAGAAAAGACCCCGGATATACCGTCGTCAAAGAGTGAGGAGGTACCTGAATTTGGTCAATAAGCCATTTTCGTAATGTAACCAAATTTAATGCATAAGTCTTTGTGAAGTCCTTCAATCCACATTATTTCATTCACCAGATAAGAATAATAGTATTACAATAGACAGAATCCGAACTGCATACATTATTTGTTGCCAGGTAGGACAAACATTTTTATGGCTTGATCTACCTAGCAAAACTGAATATAATGCAGTTTGCATTCTGACTATTGAAATACTATTATTCTTATCAGGTGAATGAAATAATTTGTATTGAGGCACTTCACAAAGACGTATGCATTACATTTGGTTACATGTCGAAAATGGCATATTGTGCAAGCATTCTTGCCCTTCCCCATTCCACAAAATCTGACCGTTGTTTGAAAGAAATAAAGATGCATTACGGTGTTTCCATAATAATGTAAGAGTTAAAATTAGACTCATTCTATACTTGTATTTATAACAGTAACTTTTTGTTTCTCTTGTCTCTTCTCATTCATTTTACATTATTTGCATATTCACTTCTCCATTCATCCCCTCCACATGCAAAGCCTTCAAACAGGTGGTATGTTCCTTTGTTCTCTTCTCATTCTTTATTCATGGTCTTACTCTTAGGTATTTCCACTTCTTACTCATCATTGGTTCTCTTCTCCTTTTCCTTATGAATATTCAGTTTTACTCTCAAATTCTATTTTGCTATTGGTTGATCATGATGTATTTGATTTACTTTGCATGAGGCTGCACATGGAGAGCAGCATGCTATAATAAATCACATGCAGACCTGCACTGGACATGATTCTGAGTAAGTTGTGTTGATTTTAGAGCTCTGTTATTAAAGTTGGAGACTTAGGAAAGAGGTTTTGAGTGAGTTTGGCAGTGGTTTGTATGATTGGTGCACAGAGATTGATCGGCAAGAGGTTATTATTTATTAGTTTTCAATAATGATGTGTTTATTAAACGAAATAACTATATTTTGGAATGCTTATCGTCTATTAGTGAATATTACTTCATTAGAACAAACAAGGGTCAGATTTTGTAGTAGAATGGGGAAATAGCAAGAAAGCTGGCACAATTGAACACAGCCTCAGTGACCTCCTCACTCCGTTGAGGATGGTATATTCGCGGTAGGTTTACGCCTCATAAAACGATTTTTAATATTGTTACGCTGGTGTCGACTATTTCAGTTCAGATTACAGGTGTACTCAAACTTTTGGAGGGCAGTGTACGTACCTTGTGAGTATTGCTAAGTTTCTTATTTTTGCTTTCATTGCGCTAGATGTGGATAAGACGAGCTTTGCATTGCTGTATCAGATCATGGACATAGCACAGATGTGTTAGGTCAATGATCAGGTCTACATTTTAATTAGAAGTGAAATTATTGAAAGGGGAAAGTTTCCGAAAAAGTCTTTGACATCTAATGATTTTACTATTTTGCCGACCTTAATGGCATCGCTCTACCGTGTGGTGGGTTATGTATTTCATCGCCCTCATCTTTGCACTGTTCCTTCCAGATGCAGTTTGTTTTGTACAATGCTCATTGCACACAAGGCGTTATTGACCTGACGTAGGACTGCGTTAGTGACTGATTAGCGTAAGTGATAATGCAATCGAAACGAGACTTTCATGACGCAGTCCTTAGTCAGCAAGTGATATTTTTATTTATATATTCCATATATTATTAGTTGTTGTATTGTATTCATAAATCAGTTATCTCTGCCACATCATCTGAGGGGCCTTAACTGCTTCAACCAAGGTCTCCTCATCTTTCTTTTTCCACATTGTACTGTTACGATTATACTCTATCATATTTTGTTACATGTGATTTCTGGAAGACAAAATAAACTTGATACTTGACCTGATCTAGGTGCAAAAGGGCATCATGAAACACTCAAGCGACAAAATTCTACGTGCTGGTGGTTGCTGCAACTGTAGAAGGAAACTCTGCTTTCCTGTTTTCGGAGACAATGCTGGACTACAGCTAACTGCCGTAACTCACAAGGAAACATTATGACTACCGCACACGGGCCTATTTATAAGACACATACCTCATTTCAATGTTAAATTCTTTTGCATTTCCTATGTGTGGTTTCACTTCCTAGCACCTGGGAATATGATTACCCTTTTCGACTTATAATTCATCGTCTGTAATAGAATTCAAACTATACTTCATGTTTTGCATCATTTAGGGAATTGTTAACTATGGATCTCAAGACGATAGACATCACCAATCGATGCGAGTTACATGCTGTCTTTGATAATCTTCTGGATTGTCAAAACAGGGAGGATCTGGCGAAGCAATACGACAAAATAGCACCAGACTACGATATGGTAATGTATTTATTTTCTTGAAAAAATGCCATCCTTTAGATATGCACAAACAAGCACAATCACACACACACACACTCATCCTTGTTTCAATTATCCTAGTGTTCAAATAGGGACCACTAAAATAACGATCAGGTCACTGAAAAGAAACGCAGCAAATTATAAGATAATTGTCTTCTATTCCATTTATGTAATTTTATGGATGAGGAATGATGATAGAGGGCTAGGACGTAGCTATTTATTGATGTATAGATATGAATGAATTGAAGTTAATACAAATTACAAAATTAATCTGACCCCATTGAGGTCAGAACTTATCAGATAACTATGTAGATGTTCCAAACTCAACATTTATTTTGGTAGATCGAAGTGTCAGGTTATATTGGCTCCGGATTGGTCACACCAAATGGATCACGTGACTAGGGATTTAGAAGAGAGACAATGGAAGTCCTTCGAGGCATGCTCGGCACTCTTGACGTTTGAGCCAGACTTCAGAGTTGCATAGAATCCTCATTGTATGGACTTTCTTTAACTGACTCTATCGACTTTTCTTCATATTCATAATTTCAAAATCTTCTAAATATTCCCAAGGAATTTGAACATTAACTTTTCATCTACGATAACTCCAGATATTGCAAGTTAAGTTAACAATAATTTCCAAGTTTAAGATGACACATAAATCTGAAAAAAGGAAATTCAAATACGTCTCGTTTCTGCTTCATGCAGTGTGGCTCCAGGTCCCGCTTGTTCATTATATGTGACCTGTCTCGTTATTGGGGACACCCAATGTCCTCCAAAGACGTCCGTCTCCCTGAAAAGTCAAAATGTGAAGTTCTTTTTTAAGCACAAGTTATGTACTTTTGTTTAGGTAAGCAATGAATATTTTGGACCTGCTGAAACAGCGGCTAAGCTTCAGGAAATCGAACCAAACAAAAATGCTTGCATTCTTGATGTCGGATGTGGAACTGGTTTGGTTGGCAAAGCAGTAAGTATCACGAATCGCACAATTGCACAATTCATGTTTTCTCCACATCTCGTCGCAAACATGCACACACAAAAAGAAAAATATAACTTCAGCGATGTCTTCTGCAGATGTTTCTTTCACCCAAATTGTTATTTATACATGTATTCATATTTTATCCTCGAGTTTAGTTATTCCTATATGCGTCGCTTGAAGAAGGTTATAGGGCGTTTCCCCTAAAAATTCCCTGCTAGCAACTTTTGAATTTTCAGGCAAGTTGTAAAATGGCTAAATAATCTCGATGATGTTTTTTCCTCACTTTCTTTCTCCTTTGATCATTGAATATATTTCGCATCTATCTGCATATTTGACAATGTGACAACCTCCTTCATTCAAAACTTAATAATTAACACTTTTATTTTAATTCATTCATTAATTATTACTAATTATTCATTAATAACTGCTAAATATCTCTAGCTACAGGTCGTTCTAATCTATCGTTCTAATATTACGCATTTTCTATTCTGTCTTTCAAAATAAGGTTTGGGATGTAGGCTACCTCAATCTGTACGGAATCGATATGTCCGAGAATTCGTTGAACATCGCGAGCGAGAAAGGAGTCTACTCCAAGTTGATTAACGCTCCATTTGGACCCGAAACTCCTCTTAACTACAAAGACGGTAAATATCGAAATGAGTTTATGTTGATGTCTTATTTCTTGTGCAACCTCTCAGAAATAAAGTACATTGTTTAAAATTAGATACAAAATAGCCCGATATATCCCTGCTATTTCCACCAACTTTAGGTAAATATTATGCGAAATTTCTTTTACGAAAGGGGAAATCCAACCTTGATAGCATACAAATCTGAAAAGTAGACATATGAAAATTTGAATGAGATCGGACATGAACTGAGAAGACATGCATCGCTGTAAGTCATAATCACTAGATGCTTTTCAAATCGTCTGAATCGGTAATGTCTTTGTGTGTGATGTACTGAGTGGCGAACAACTTTACCATTCGTTCCAACACAAAAATATTACACAAAATTCAAATTTTTCAAAAATGTATGACTTTATTATAGGAGGGTCTAATTTTAGAGGACCTATAATAATATACTATCCATAATATTTGTCAAGGGGTGACCTTAGGGAGAAGACACTCGGGAGTAAAAAGAAATGAATGAAGAACAGAAGTTAATTTGCACAGAATGGAGGGGTTAACATTTGGCAGTGCATGAACCTAACTCTAGAGACTAAGGCTGACCTGATGAGTGCACAGCTATCGAGAATATGACCCCATGATAATGTGTTTGTCCTATCTTTCATCACTAGGATTTTTCGATGTTGCGTTATCTTCTGGATGCTTTCTACCGAGCCATCTCGACCACACCCATCTACCTGAAATGATACGACTCGTGAAGAAAGGTCAGAATATACTTAAACAATACATAAATCTCAATTTGACACTCTCCACCAAAGTGTTGAATAGGTACCTGGTAAGATGTGAACGTACATGTGGTTTGATTGGCATGTGTGCACTTGTAAAATGGTTACTGGCCGGACCGGGTTATGACCGGGGTAATAATAATTACAATATAAAGTGATTAGGAACGTAGTATTATTTGTCTTACCAATATGACTAAGATTGCTATTTTTATATAATCAGAACAGGATTTCTAAAGCTAGGACACTTAATTTATTCAAATAACCCTATATTTAATTTCTTAAAATCTTGAGATCAATTTAATATCTGCTATAAGGACTTCTGGAATATCGAGTCCCTAACGCTTACCCCGGACAACTTCTTTCCAAGGACGTTTCTCTGTAAGTGTACAGGTCAATAACCACTGGACAGTTCCAACGTAAACAAATCCCCTTTTAATACCCCAAATTTACTCTCAGGCAACGACCTAGCAAATAATCAAGTGTCCCCGAAGTAAAGAGTTTGGGTAGTATAGTAGTTAAAATGTGTTGACGTGACAAAAACCTATTACGTATTAACCCGTACATGATTTCTACAAGCAATGCTAAAGTGTGTTTTAAGTTGATTGGGTTGATTTCAGTTGAGTTCAGTTGATTTCTTGAAATTCTTTTGTTGAAAGTGGACTCTGTGAAATTATTAAAGACTATATTGTAAACGAAAGTTATTCATTTTCATCTCATGACTGGAATTATCACATGTTTACATCGCTACAGAATGGTAGCAATCATTTAATGGTAAGAATAGGTTGGCATTTGGCGTTACATAAATATGTGGACGTGATGTTGCTGTTGTTGTTGTATTCTTCTTCGTTATTGATTTCGTATTTATGGCGCTTGTTTTTAAATATTGGATATATACGACTTAATGCAAACCAGAATAGTCTCAACACATTGATTATTGTTATTGTTTTCCAGGTGGTTATCTGCTCATCATCACGAGAAAGGGTGTGGTCGAGAATGAAGAATACGGTACGGTACTCAAGACTAATCTGCTACATCTGGCTGAAACAAAGATACTCCTATTTCCACGAGGAGGTTTTCTACCAGAAAGATGTCAACGTAGCGGGCATAGCACTGTGTTACAAAGTTATCTAGAAAGAGATGATGACGAATGAGGATTACCTCTGATTTTAGGTCTTAAAGAGAAGGTTGAGTTCTGGGAACAGGTGAAAAATAATTTGTGAGCGTTATCATTGTATTATGCGAGTGTTGAAGAACATCAGATAAAAAATGTTCACTGAAAAGCATGCCCTTCAAATGCCTTAATATTCTAAATATGGCAATGTAGCATCATAAGAATCGGAAAGGATTATGCCACAAGTTCGTGTAGTCCCATATACATCTGCCTGGGTACAGTGCTTGTTACTTTACCAAGACTGGGCCAAATTTCTAATAATTTTGATGATTTCAGAACCTTGCAGGTACACACCAATACTTATATTCTAGATGATCAACCTTTTCTGATCGATTCTACAATGCTTCTTTCATTACAAAACAATGCTATTGCATGACGAGAACTCAACTTTATCTTTAAAAAGGTACTAATCTCAATGGTTTTCCCGTAGTGGAAATTTAAAAAAAATTTAGTATACAAATGTTGACTGTTTTGAGGGCAACGGTTAAAACCTATCGCCCAAGGTGAGTTTTACCCGTGACCCGAAAAATAATCGGTCAATATTTATTTTATATACCGCATCCCCGTGTCAATTCTCAAAAAGAGGCATTTTAATTAAATATGGCAGACAAAATGAAAGTTTCAATTTTGTAGAGTCTAGGAAAATTAACTCATCTAAGAGCATCGTGCATGCTTTCACTGCACGTATCTATTGTTAACTTCAATATTGCGTCCTTCCATTGTACGCGCTAGCAGAACTATACACGGTCAATTTTGTTCGCTATAGTATAATGCCCAGCACTCAGAGCACAGAGTGCAAGAAAAGACAACAGTCATTATGAAATGGTAAATAATTGGATATAAATAACTACTCAAAATGTTGGTAAGACAATTCTGTATACATTACCTTTTCTTCTCATATTCACTCTCCTTGTACGTCTCTAGAATCTCATACTATACTACTCCGTTTTCGCCCCCTATAATACCTTTCAAATTCAGACATACTATATTGTGTCACTCAGTACGGGAGCATTTTCACATACAAACTATGCTTTTTATTTAGGCTACCCACATTTTACATTGTTTTACCTTGCCTGCCACATCTATATATTTCTAAACTTTGTACCTATTTTCCGTATATTATACTTGATTTGAAATCTTTTAAACAAATTATTGTGTGAAATTTACGCTTATACGCTTGTATTAAAAAAAAAAAAAAAAAATGTAAATGTGGAAAAAAATAAACTTCAAAATTCAAATAATCAAATTTTGTAAAATATTTCTCGAGTTAGTTTAAAAACTGTCTGGGGGAACTTACTTTTTTGTTGAGTAGATATATATATATATATTTAGAATATTACAGTATTATTGTCCAAGGTAAAGCGATAGAGAAATAAAAGGCGAGTGGAGATGAACAGAGGTTTCTATGATACAATAAGAACGAGAAAGAGAGCGGGAAAAGAAAGAAAAAGGGAAAGAGTGGAAGCGAATGGGAAAATTGAAAGAGGAAGAATGCAGGAGAGGCGAGTAAAATAAATTGAAGAAGACTGAACGAGACTTGGATTTCTAGATTAAACAGCACAATAATCATATTGATATTGGAACCGAGGAGGGAGCAAAATGAAATGAAAACAAATACAATATAGACAGATAGAAATGCCAATATAGATTAGTAATACTAAATAAGACCTGGATGTGAAAGAGAGTGGAATATTCTGAGATGTACTTTATCAAAAGGATATTGCTTTACGACGGTAGGCCAAAGAAATGATAATAGGAGCTGACGTTTGCTCACTTGAACGGTAAGGATTTATTTTGAGAAAAAAAAGGACTGCTGCAAGATCGAAAGTAATTTCCGTTTTACAATGTGAGGATCATTACGCCCATAAATGAGTGCACTATCCTGTTTTCGCGAGCGCATGGATCGTGTATACCGAAGCTAGAGCGTTCTGTATGACTATGCGTTTTAGCTTTGGTTACTTCAAAGGTCATTTGATAATACCGGTAATAAGAATGTTGCATTATTGAGTACCGTATCTAGTTTGTACGTAGAATTCACGATGTCTCATGGTTCTATTATCGCAGATAACATACCAGGTTCGAATCCGAGTTGAATCCTACACATTAATCTCCATCTGCTTCTCCCAACCCAGGTTGTGAACATAACAATGTCCTTGTACGCGTACTACACAATCTTCCTGCCGCTTGGGTAAAAGCCCTGGTAATATTCATACCGAATAGAGTATCATAAAAGTCGTAAGAACATTTATATCGTATTATAAATCACATCACAACCACCACCATTACACCTTCACCATCATCTTAAGTATCCCCGTTATCATTATCATCATCATCATCATTTTTACCATCATAATCATCATTATTATCATTTTCACCATCATTATCATTATCATCATCATCATCATTTTCACCATCATCATCATTTTCACCGTCATTGTCATCTTCATCATCATCATCACCATCACCATCATCATCATCACCCATCATAATTATTATTATCAGTACCATCATCATCACCACCACCACCACCATCACCATCATTATCATCATCATCATCGCCATCATTAACATCATCATCATTATCATCATCACCATCATTATCACCATTACAATATCAAATTCACAGGAAGCATTATCTTTACAAAAACACTTTACATGATACTGACCGTACTGACTGTTATCAAAATAAAATGGATTTTTTTTTTTTTTTTTTTTTTTTTTTTTTTTTTTTTTGTTCTTCTTCTTCTTTAAAAAAAAAAAAAAACTGTAATAATAATATGGGATTGATGACTACGATTTTTTTTTTAAAGACATCATTTTCTATGAAACACAATGGAAAGGTGGGAGAATAATATTACTTGATAAGAACAAAAATGGAATACATCTGCTCCTTTGGGGGCATATCTGTTTAAACTATGCGACCTACCCCTTACATGATATGGCCTGGCTACGCCAAAGATAATAAACATACCGTGCATAATGTTTCAATTATCTCATTCTGAATTCCAATTTAATTCAAAATAGCATTCATTTATATGGACAAAACATGGAGAACATAGAAATGACAATCGAATTGGATGCCCAGCAAATCAACTATTGAATCATTTTTTAGCCAAATGTTATTGCCCGCAGTCTATAGCTAGCAAACTTGTATCAAGTTACTTGCTTTGCATAGTTGCACTCGGGAAATGGAATTGTTTGGATAAAAATAACTCGTACAATGGAGGGAATCAGGGCCTTGTATACAACAAAAAAAGTTATTTTCATATTACCCATCGTTTCAAATTATCTTTTTGCTGCATTGTCGTCACTGCCTGGACATTGTTTCATTCATGGGTAGCGTATGTAATAATGCAGTGGCCATTATTTCCCATTTTACCGATTCTGATTTGATTTGTTTAGAGCTAATTACGAGTGCTGGTAAATGGTAATCGAATTTCGTTTGGCGACAAACTGGCCTTAATTCCTTCTGCATCGTTTATCATGCACAGATTGAAAGTCTGAACGAACAAAATGGACACCAGTTTTACAAAACAAAATGGAAATACCGTGTGCGAATCAGTGAGTCCGAAGTTGTGAAAAATTCCATATTTGAAAAACGCAATTAAAGGAAAATTCCATCGATGTTATATTGATGTTATGATATTATGAAGTTTCTCCCCCGATATAAAACTGACAGTATGTTTCTCATTTCTGTCAGGACTCAATCTTCTCATTTGCGTAAAGCATGTTAACATTCGGTAATATATCCCTCCAACCCCCCCCCCCCTTCCCTCTCCGTATCCTCCTCCCCTTTCTCTCTCTCTCTCTCTCTCTCTCTCTCTCTCTCCCCCCCCCTCTCTCTCTCTCTCTCTCTCTTGTATCTCTTTCTCTGTTTCTATCTTCTTTCTTCATTCTTTCTCATTCACATTTAACTACTTGTAAAATATCTTACTCACAGAGCAGAAATATTCATTATACCAGCATATTGTTTGCTTTTTTGTATGAACCTGTCTCACCCCATCATGACAATCATCAATAATTAAAAATGTATATCCGTAAAAACACGAATACATGCATATTCATAACAAAAGTGAATGATTTACTAGTAAATCATATCATAGTTAAAGGTCCTTTATACATTTTCGAACGCTATGCCTCTAAAAACCAATCAACGAGCTCACTATTCATACGACCAAGGGCATGTTAGGCTCGACTTTCCATGCAGTATATTGTTCGAGGACAAATCAAAATCATCATAATCTTTCAGGATAATGCATTGTATATTTGTGTTGACAAAGGTCGCTGTTTAAGTGGAAATAAAATCTATTATCTCGCTGCTTTCTATTTTCTCCCGGAGGATCAGTTCTAGATTTATTTACAAAATAAGAACCTTTCTATTTTGTTTCTACAAATGAATTCTTCTCCACTTTATGGATTATCTTTTTGAGATAGGCTAACACGATGGCCACTACTTTCGAGAAAAAAAACCTCACTCAGTTTCAATAGCCTTGGTTGGTTGGTTGGTTTTTTTTTTTTTTTATACCTGACTGCTAAGAAAGCACAAATGCTTGTAAGTAAGCAACCCGACGGACGACGGCTTTAGGTCCTCTCCGAGGTACCTGCTAACGAGGATTAATGCCTTACCAAAGGGCACTAGCGCATGGACTTGGTTTCGAACCCGGGTTACCGGATTACGAGACCACTGACCACGAGACCACTGCCCTGCCGACTGAGCTATTGCGCCTCCAAACCTTGTGCGTCACCTATTGAAATATAACAACATGACAATGAGCTATTACGTAATCCGAACATGACCTCTACGGGTCATCTTCAGAGTACTGAAATAACCCTTGGGTTTATTTTTCTAAAATAGTTGTGATCATGTTATTTCCCTACGAGAATAGATGATTATTTGTGGAAAGTACATTAAAACTGATTAGAAGTAATTCTTTAAATATATCACTCAATAATTAAAAAAATGAGCGAATCATAGGCAAAACGAGAATAAGTCACTAATATTCTTGCTTCGCATTACAATTGCTGCAGAAATGCAGGGTTATGGATCATTAGTATTAGGGGATGTGAAATACATTAATCTACAAAATAATAACTAAAAAGTGTTATCTGTTGACCTCTTTGACTTTCGGCGACTCCTGACTCTATGCAAGTCACGAATTCAAAGACAAACTATTCTTTGGACCATCATCTGTGCCGCATACTCAAGCAGGCACAGGGGGAAAAATGTGTGTCCACCCCTATTTTTATTTTTTATTTTTAATTCGTGTGGGAGTCTTGCTAGGACTTTATCGTATGATTTGACGTATTATTATGCTAGTGTGATGATTTATTTTTGTTCGGGGGACGGATTGTCGTCAAATATTATGACACATTGTATCCCTTTCCTACCCCCCCCCCCCACAAAAAAAAATGTATATACGACATCGATTCTTTTGCAAAGTTATCCATTCTTGTAGATCATTCTGTTCGTCCACTGCCAGTCATAATAATACTAAGACTGAGCATGTTTGCTTCACTGTGATTACCACATGGGGTACACATAATGGATTCATATCTACCGTAGATCAATCTACGTAAAGGACTGTTAAAGGTGGTGTAGCATGACGAGACTACGTGTCCTTCCCGTGGCCTGACTCGGGGCCAATCGGGTATAACACGACTACAGACGACGATCGAACCCTTTAGGGATCATCTTTCACATAGTACACCTGCATAAGGGGGCACATTTGCACCTCTTGGGATGCAGTGTTGCACCTTCTTTAGTCGAGCTTCCTCCATCGTCCAAATTTAGCCCTTCAATGTTCAGATTTGCAATATCATTGTTCTGCTTGGGTAGGAATTTTTAAGCTTGATTTTCCAGTGTGTATTGCAGGAATGGTAAGAATGATGATTGTGAGTAGAAGATATATAAATGACAACTTGCTGTTGGCTTCAGATGATTTTCGCTCTAACTTGCTTGTTTTTATTTTCATTATTCAATGTGTCATCGAGCAGATGATATCAATGTGAAACAATTCATTGAAGACTGTTTCATGATTGAAGAGGTAGATAAACTTTGATGAACCTGGTGAGAGAACAATCATTTCCAAAAGAAACGTATAGGCATATGATATACAAGTAGCATGAAAACAAAGATTTAACATGAATGCAATACAGAAACTGCACGTTCATCAATGGATATGTACCATGTAATGGTATCCTTAAAAAGTACTTCCAAATAGGCGATATAAAATTGTATTAGGCTGAACTTACCCATCATCCTCTTCACCGTCACTCATGTGCGCCGCCGACGATGACCTTTGGACAGGGTGCAGCGAATCGTCGCCATCTTCAGCAATGCTTGCCATGGGCCATAGGAAACACATGGAGTCCCGAACCATCTGGCGGAAGTTATTGTCCTCCGAGAGTCCCGTCTGTTCCACAGTTTTGAACCGCGGGAGGTTCCCGAGCTTTCGAATGCTCCGCTGCATGTTCGCTGGTCTGTATACACTCGGATACAAAGTACGTCACTGTAGGCTTTCCGAGAAAGTAAATTCGCAGCGAAACCGGGTCATGGGAGTCCGGTGTAAGTGAGATAGAAGTAAAATCCAGTAGAAAATTGTGACCTTTTCATTGATATCACACCTGAACGATGTTAGGCACGTATTCAATAAAAGGCAGTATTTTCATTCCACAAAATGTAATAATCCTGATGCGACTTTGTTTATATGAAGCGAATGCGTATAAATGACAGGCACCAATATAAATCAATCAATCAATCAAGCGAGCGAGCAAGCAAGAATGTATTATTCAAGTTCGTTGAAGTTCTAGTGCCTCTTAAGCACTTACCGTATCCTCCTGCTGAGTACCTGCGCATTTCCTTCAAAAGTTGATAGTTGAGCTTTTATTCCTCAGAATTCATCGATGAAATTCAACTCACTATCACGATATCGTGGCTCACGACAAATACACATGGAATGTTGATGGTCGGAATGCTTTTTTACTCAAAGTTCTCAGTCCTTCCATTTTCATGACGAGATTTAAAAAATTCCGTCCTCCTCGGTAACCCATTTGCGGCAGAATAATGGGCACTTACGGCGATACATGAATAAGAAAATCCAGTAGAAAATAGTTCAGGCATTACCATCCAGTCGAGTTTTTCATTATTTGCGGCATACGGATGTAAACAAACTGCACGACACCGGTGGCAGGGGGCACTCAATGAATAATGCTGGTAACGGGGTTTCCATCTCCCAGCGGTAGTAGTAGCAGACGACGCGTTGCCAATTTACTAACCGGTTGTTATCCACAGATGGAGCTGAAAAGGATATATAAGAAGAGAAATAGTAAATGGAAGAAAGGCAACGGATGAAACTTATTGTGTAACTGTGACGTAGGAATAAGGAACCTACACGCCCCACTACCTGGATCAAGAAACAAAATCATTGTGAGGATCACCATAAATCATTGCTAATTGCGAATATACTCAATGCAGTTGATGGGAGGGTGCTGTAGTAGTTGTCTACAAGACTAAGGGCATACAGATGATAGTTCTAGTTACGAAAAGGACTGTAATCAAACGAAAGGGTGCAATAGTGTAACGGTACATGGTGTTTGCAAGGGGGCGAGAGCTGGGGTGCTGGCGAATGTCTAAGAGAGAGGTTTATACGCGTGAAATATTTTCACGATTATCACGACATTAAGGTAGAGGACTTTGATCTCGATGGAGAATGGTCCAAAGAACAAAAAGGGGTTGCATGGAATAACAGAGAAAGAAAAAGAAGGAGACAAAAGGAAGTGGAATGTAAAATAATTTTCACTGGACGAAAACGATGGTAGAAAATATATTTACAAGTGACTCTGTATAAACAGAATTTACAAAATGGCATGCTTTCGTCAAAACTGTTTGAAAATTTACTTATTGGGAATGTTGAATTAGATACAGTGAAATTTGCTAAAATTCTTGGGGTCATTGTACAAAGTAATCTCAAATGGGACTTACATATCAAAGATACAATGTTAAGGTGTAATAGGAAATTGTATATGCTCCGTAGATTGAAATCATTTAATTTTCCTCGCAATGACCTTTTAACTATATCCATGGGATACATAAGACCAGTACTTGATTATTGTGTCCCTGTTTTTAATGGAAATATTACTCAAGAGCAAATATTAAATTTAGAACGAATTCAAAAGAGAGTCCTTAGAATAATATTGGGAGGTGACTATATAACATATGTCAATGCTCTTTCATTGTGTAACTTGATCACACTTGAAGCAAGAAGAAAACAACTTTGTGAACATTTTGTAATATCCTTAGAAAAACACCCTGTTTTTAATGATGGTTACCGGTTAAAAGAGAAAAATAGATACAATTTGAGAAACTCAAACAAATATGACACTTTTAAATGTAAAACGCAAAGATTTCAAAATAGTGCTCTTCCTTACCTTGTTCGTATTTTTAAACAATATATAGTTTATTTTGTTATGATTATTTTCTTCTCCTATGTACATTCGTGTATTTGCTGGTTGTATATGCATGGGCATTCTCTGGGTGATGGGCGCCCTTTCCTCGTTTGGTGGGATCTAATCTTAATTTATTGGGGGGAGGGGGTTGTTTTGATTAATTATTTGTTTGAAGGGGAAGGGACCCACCTCCTGGACATGTGTGCCCATCACCACGAGAATGCCCACTGCCACTCATCACTTTTTAAACTTGTAACATTTACTATTGGTTTGTAACGTGCACTTTGCAATTTTGTTTGTATGTATCTATTTTCAATTATTTATTTTGTATATCTTTAAATGTAACAAATGTAACAAATGTGCAATTCAGCCTTTGACTGCTAATCATTTGATGAATAAACTCTTTTTGAATTGAATTTGAATTGAATTTTGAAAACTGCATTCGCTAAGATTAGTAACGTCATATTATTATCATCACAATGTACTCTATGAAGATCGACATTTTCTAAAATGTGAAAGAATAGCCTACAGAGGGCATATTCTGCCCTCCTCATCCCCACCCCCCCCCCCTCCCCCTTCTCGAAGTGGAATTGCACAAAATTTCATCTTGTTTTACTCGATGCATGAACCAATTCATTATGTTATTGTCTGGAATTTCCATATTGACTTTTCCTCCCCTACAGTTCATACAATATTCATGGTCGTAGGCATCGGTAAAGTGATGGATAAGAGAGAGAGTGATAATCCATTGTGACTACCTACAAGCGTTGAACATCATGGCCATGTTCCCTTGTGCAATTAAAATGAGTACCGGTTACTGCCTTAGGAACATTAAAGAGGTTCTCCTCTATGTGATAATGCGCTGATTTTTGCTCAAACCTTTTCGAAAAGGAGCTAGATCAAGAGCCAAGATTGATGGTGTCTTCAATCTCTCAAGAAACCTTCATCATCCCCATCGAAATGAGGCAATACAAGGGCGACTCCAGAAGTTAAAAGAAAAGGGTGTGTCTGATTCCCCAAACATGAGACAAGAACGAAATGAAAGAAAGAAAAAAAAAGGAAAGGGGAAGGTCATCACGTAATAGTAGGGTATTACTTTATACCCCCCCCCCCCGCAACCAAAAAAGGCTTTGGCAAACGAAAAGAAAAGGGTACGAGGCGGGGCAACTCCCCTCCCCCCCTCCAGCCCCAGTGCCCTCCTCCCGATACGCCTTTGCAGTGACATGTTGCGAACACAGCGGGAAAGGGATAAATTGTATCTGTATACATTGAACTCACGACTCTCGCTCCAATGACTTTCAACGTCCATCAATACATCACTCAATTCTTAATGGCGTCTCAGAAAGAAAAATATAGGGAAGGATAAAAGAGAGAGAGAGAGAAGAAAAAAGACAGCCTGTCGCTTTGTGTGATTCGTTATAGTTTCCAAGGCTTTCGATCCAAGTTATGTCTATTGGACAAGAAATGGTGTTTTCAAGCCTGAGCCTTGACGCGAAAAATAAAACGAAAATGCATCTGCTGAGATGCAAGAAAGACGTAAGATCAATACAATTGTAGATGCAATTAAAAACAGACGAGAACGGTATCTGCAAAACGCGTTCTCTTGTTTCAACACTATATGATGTATTGTCCTTTTTGCCTCAAAATTAACTCGGACAAAACCTTTCATCCCCCTAGGTATAATTTCATTAATGGCATTCTAAAATATAGCAGTATAAATCAGCTGTGACCTGGCATTTAAGCGTTTACAAAAAGGTGTTTAATTTCTGGTCAAACGATTGCATTGTGACAAAAACTCTCTGGAAATGATTAGGAAATTCGTTTACGTGCGCGTAAGAACTGGCGTATACTGTGAGATTTTGAAATCATGGAAAGGTACTAGATGTACTCATTCCTGCTAAAATGCACATGCACTGCACTCAGATGTGTGTTTTTATTGGACTATGCACACATGTGGCATAAAAACTTGGTCCAAATTCTCAACTGTTTCTATTCATAATTTCAGATATGAGGGCATTCGAGGAATTTCAGGGACAAATTCTTGTATGATACTCTTGTAAAATGAGGAGAAAAGAATGAATAAGTTCATTAATTATTTTCACCTTTACAACTCAACACTCTCTTTAAATATAAACATGATTTTTTTTCTTTGGGGGGGGGGATTCCTTTCTTGATCTCAGCTAAAACCAGGCGTCAATATCTTTATCCCACAAAATCCAGTCAACAGCTTTTGCACGCAGGAGACAATCTTACTCTGATCAAGGCTGTACTACTAACTAATGAGAACTGTCGACCATTATCTCGCTTCATTTTTGACCAACGCACGCAGACAATTTCATTTTATTTCTAGTAAATTATCGAAGACGGACGATCCCTCGCGGATACGAAGCCATGCGCTCAGTCATTCCGATGTAATTTGTGACCCGAAGCTTTTCCCGCCTTGTCAGATGTATGACTGGCGGGTGAAGCAAAGAAGATGCTCTTTCCTTGTTCGCTTAATCCCTCATTTGGGGTTCATACTGGTCATAGATTATGTATAGCTATTAAGTACGTGACCACATCATGTCAAAATTGAGGAGTTTCATAAGGCCTGGAGACTGTTATAGTAATCTTTCGAGTAACAACACCTTACGACCATTTTTTTACTTTGTTTTGTTAATTTCCAACGCTTGTTGCATCCGGGGCACCATATGTTTACAGTTTATCTGACGTCTCATTTGCGAGAGGCATCGTAATAAAAGAGAAATAGAAAAATACTGCCATATTGGCTATATCGATTAGCTAAGGTGAAGATGGACTCGAACGATAAAAAGTAAGAGAAAATGAGATACGAAAACAGAACAAAAGAAAAAAATAAAGAAGGAAATGAAGTAGCATCCATTTTCTTTGGCAGAGAATTTT